>WNWK01003372.1:132500-169380 GCA_009830355.1 Cherax destructor | reverse complement strand
TTTTGAAGTTGCAAAATTTAAAACCCTTTTTCATAGTGGTTGTCTTGCATATATATATATATATATATATATATATATATATATATATATATATATATATATATATATATATATAAAATATATATATATATATATATATATATATATATATATATATATATATATATTATATATATATATATATATATATATATATATATATAAAAAAAGGCAATTTTCCCTGACATATGGAGGGGGTGGGCTGTCCGACTGCACTTCATCACAGACCCTGCATATGGTTAAACCCTTACTTATATCTGAATTATTTTTTTTTTTTTTTTTTTTTTAAAAAGTCGGCCGTCTCCCACCGAGGCGGGGGTCCCCAAAAGAAAGAAAACCCCCAAAAAAAAAAAACTTTCATCATCATTCAACACTTTCACCACACTCATACATAATCACTGTCTTTGCAGAGGAGCTCAGATACGACAGCTGAGAAAAGTCCCTCCCAGCTGTCACTATCTCAGACCCTCCTTTAAAGTGCAGGCATTGTACTTCCCATTTCCAGGACTCAAGTCCAACTAAATCAATTAACTGGTTTCCTGAATCCCTTCACACAATGTTACCCTGCTCACACTCCAACAGATCGTCATGTCCCAAAACCATTCGTCTCCATTCACTCCTATCTAACACGCTCACACATGCTTGCTGGAAGTCCAAGCCCTTGCCCACAAAACCTCCTTTACCCCTTCCTCCAACCTTTCTAGGACGACCCCTACCCCGCCTTCCTTCCCCTACAGATTTATACGCTCTCCAAGTCATTCTACTTTGATCCATTCTCTCTAAATGACCAAACCACCTCAACAACCCCTCTTCAGCCCTCTGACAAATACTTTTAGTAACTCCACACCTTCTCCTAATTTCCACATTCCGAATTTTCTGCATAATATTTACACCACACATTGCCCTTAGACAGGACATCTCCACTGCCTCCAGCCTCCTCCTCGCTGCAGCATTTGCAACCCATGCTTCACACCCATATAAGAGTGTTGGTACCACTATACTTTCGTACATTCCCTTCTTTGCCTCCATGGATAACGTTTTTTGTCTCCACAGATACCTCAATGCACCACTCACCTTTTTTCCTTTATCAATTCTATGGTTAACCTCATCCTTCATAAACCCATCCGCTGACACATCAACTCCCAAATATCTGAAAACATTTACTTCTTCCATAATCCCTCTCTCCAATGTGATATCCAATTTTTCTTTATTTAAATCGTTTGATACCCTCATCACCTTACTCTTATCTATGTTCACTTTTAACTTTCTACCTTTACACACTCTCCCAAACTCGTCCACTAACCTTTGCAACTTTTCTTTAGAATCTCCCATAAGCACAGTATCATCAGCAAAAAGTAACTGTGTCAACTCCCATTTTGCATTTAATTCTCCATAATTTAATCCCACCCCTCTCCCCAACACCCTAGCATTTACTTCTTTTACAACCCCATCTATAAATATATTAAACAACCATGGTGACATTATTATTATTATTATTAAAATTCATAGGGAAGGGCTAAACCCATAGGGGTCAAACAACGCAGTGGGAAATGTAAGGCAATCAGATTTTATCCAAGGAAGGGGAGAATAATTCCAATTTCCTTTATGAAAGGTGACAATGTCGCCTTGAAGGGACATATAAATCCGAAGACTTTCAATATTATCTGCTATCTAACAAGGCACCTGACTAAGCCAGACCCTCCGTCAGTCTACATCTATTCTAGCTTTTATCTTTTACAGAGCTGAATGACCCACTTGGGTTTACCTCTTTCTGGGAATTCACTACTTTGATCTTTCTTCTCTGAAGTGTGACCTTTAACTTTTCTTTCCAGGTGATCCCTTCTCTTTTCTTGTTATTATCCCTTTGTATTTATTGTTGCTGACCTCTGGGCTAACCCTTAGGCTGACCCTTGGACTGACTCCTGAGCTAAAGCTTGGGCTAATGCCTAGGACTGACTCCTGGCTGACCTCCTAGGCCGACCTCCTGTAAGCCAGAATCTAACAAACCGTCTTGAGATTTGCAGCAATTAACGTACATGTCAAAATATAAAAAAATAAAAACTTTAGCAAACTTTTCTAAGATATTTTCATCTTTGAAACAATGTTATTCATTATTTTCATACTGAGACGAACAATAACAACTAACGTTACAACGCCTTCTTATTAAAGACACTAACGTATTTATTATATTTTCAAAGAAAACAAATGTTTAACAAATTCGTTAGTAAATGGGTTACTTGATACTGTTACAGGGCTCTCGATGCAAGGAATTAGAACTACCCTCCCCTTTCTCACCTTATGACATCCATTCCGGGGCGCTGTATGACTTCTCCCCCTACATATTTAGCGCTTATCCATGAATTTAATTAACAACGACCAACAACTATCACAATAACAACCACAACCACGACAAAATAATAAAAATACAGTTTGATGCGTAAATAAGGGAGGAATCCTCAGGCAGCAGTAGCAACTTACTGCTGTGAGATTAGACGTGAGATTTTGCCCCTGTGGACGGTAGTGGGGGAGTATATGGATACACAAAAGGCCTAGGAACTAGGCCTCACAAAGGTTAACATGAGTACATCTGGATTTATATCTACAGATAACTTATCTGTTGCAAGCACATTAAGGAAATTTGCTTAATATGTCTGATATTTTGTTTTTATTTATAAGATACCCTGACATATAACATCGGTAAATATACCGTCTATCTCCATATTAATAAGTGGACAATTAAGCACATGGTGTTCAAGGTACGTCTCATAACCACAGTGTTATATTCAGAGACAAATTAACAACGTCTCACATATATAATATGCGCCACCTCCTGGGATGGCAGTACTCTGGCAGAGTATACACCGACATAATGTGGGTTATGACATTCTATTGTGAAGACGTTTCGCCCAGCAGGGACACTCACTTCACGACTGCCTGATAACGTCACTGGTGGTCGAAACGTCTTCACAATGAAATGCCACAACCCGCATTGTGTGTCTTATTTACACTTCCTGGGATGACCAACCCAGGTAGAAGTCTGCGCAAGGTCACTCAGGTCATATCTAATCTCAGCTCTAGCTGGCTGTCTTTTTTTTTTTTTTTTTAACACATCGGCCGATTCCCACCAAGGCAGGGTGGCCCGAAAAAGAAAAACTTTCATCATCATTCACTCCATCACTGTCTTGCCAGAAGGGTGCTTTACACTACAGTTATAAAACTGCAACATTAACACCCCTCCTTCAGAGTGCCGGCACTGTACTTCCCATCTCCAGAACTCAAGTCCGGCCTGCCGGTTTCCCTGAATCCCTTCATAAATGTTACTTTGCTCACACTCCAACAGCACGTCAAGTATTAAAACCATATGCCTCCATTCACTCCTATCAAATACGCTCACACATGCTTGCTGGAAGTCCAAGCCCTCGCACACAAAACTTCCTTTACCCCTCCCTCCAACCTTTCCTAGGCCGACCCCTACCCCGCCTTCCCTCCACTACAGATTTATACACTCTCGAAGTCACTCTGTCTCGTTCCATTCTCTCTACATGTCCAAACCACCTCAACAACCCTCCTCAGCTCTCTGGACAATCGTTTTGGTGATCCCGCACCTCCTCCTAATTTCCAAACTCCGAATTCTCTGCATTATATTCACACCACACATTGACCTCAGACATGACATCTCCACTGCCTCCAGCCTTCTCCTCGTTGCAACATTCATCACCCATGCTTCACACCCATATAAGAGCGTTGGTATAACTATACTCTCATACATTCCCTCTTTACTTCCATGGACAAGGTTCTTTGTCTCCACAGACTCCGAAGTGCTCCACTCACCCTTTTCCCCTCATCAATTCTATGATTCACCTCATCCTTCATAGACCCATCCGCCGACATGTCCACTCCCAAATATCTGAATACATTCACCTCCTCCATACTCTCTCCCTCCAATCTGATATCCAATCTTTCGTCACCTATTCTTTTTGTTATCCTCATCACCTTACTCTTTCATATATTCACTTTCAATTTTCTTCTTTTACACACCCTACCAAATTCATCCACCAACCTCTGCAGCTTCTCTTCAGAATCTCCCAAAGCACAGTGTCATCAGCAAAAAGCAACTGTGACAACCCCCACTTTGTATTTGCTTCTTTATCTTTTAGCCCAACACCTCTTGCCAAGACCCTCGCATTCACTTCTCTTACAACCCCATCTATAAATATATTGAACAACCACGGTGACATCACACATCCTTGTCTAAGGCCCACTTTTACTGGGAAATAGTCCCCTTCCCTCCTACACACTCTAACCTGAGCCTCACTATCCTCATAAAAACTCTTCACTGCTTTCAGTAACCTTCCTCCTATTCCATACACCTGCAACATCTGCCACATTGCCCCCTATCTACCCTATCATACGCCTTTTCCAAATCCATAAATGCCACAAAAACATCTTTACCCTTATCCAAATACTGTTCACCTATATGTTTCACTGTAAACACTTGGTCTACACACCCCTACCTTTCCTAAAGCCCCTTGTTCATCTGCTATCCTGCTTTCTGTTTTACTCTTAATTCTTTCAATAATAACTCTACCATACACTTTACCAGGTACACTCAACAGACTTATTCCCCTATAATTTTTGCACTCTCTTTTGTCCCCTTTGCCTTTATACAAAGGAACAATACACGCTCTCTGCCAATCCCTAGGTACCTTACCCTCTTCCATACATTTATTAAATAATAGCACCAACCACTCCAAAATTATATCCCCACCTGCTTTTAACATTTCTATCTTTATCCCATCAATCCCAGCTGCCTTACCCCCTTTCATTCTACCCACTGCCTCACGAACTTCCCCTACAATTAAACCTTCACCAGCGGAGAGGTATCAGTGTTCTTGCTGATCTGAACACGGTCAATGTTCTCGTGGCACTCCACCCTTCTAGGGAGGTGCCTTGATGCTGGTGATGGGACTTTAAATATAAGGAATTGACCTATCCTTTCCTTTCTTGGATCGAACCTGACTGCCTCCCATTCTCTAGGCGCTGTATGACCCCTCTGGGTTAAGGGATTCCCCAAGAATAATATAATAAAAATAATAATGGTAATAATAATAATGATAATATCGCAAACGATTTTTTATTTATCGCCACCTTCCTTTCATTCCTCCATCTCTTTCTTTCCCTCTCCATCTACTCTTCCAATTTCTAAACATTCCAGTTCTCCCTGCTATAATTCCTATTTTTTTCTTATCTATGCATTTTATCTCTATTATCCTCCATTTTCTTCCCCTCCCCTGCTGTGGACTCCCTCCATAAAGTTCCACGCTCTCTCTCTCTCTCACTCTCTCACTCTCTCACTCTCTCTCTCTGAACACACCAGACTATTTCGGTGAAGGAAAGAGGGCAGACTAACGAACATTGGGTAGGAGAAAGGTGGGGGACACCATTATTTACTGAAGGATGGTGAGGAAGGTGGTGACATCACGGGTTGCAGGAGAATGGTGAGGCATATGGTGACATCACGGGTTGCAGGAGGGGAAAGTGGTGGATAGTATTAAAAATAGTCTCCTCTAGCAATCATGACTGTCAAGTCATTTAAACTGTGGGTGTAAGTCCATGATTTGCAAGGTTATAACCCATATTTATTGCCGGAACTCTTTCCCCTGGGGTGCCTTGATTCTGCTGAAGGGATCTTGATCTAAGGAATAAAAGTTACCTTCCACTTACCTGGGTCAAACCTATTTACCTCCTCTTCATCAGATGCTGTGTGACCCCTACTTTTTAACGCTTCCCCGAGACAACAACAACAATAATAATAATAATAATAATAATAATAATAATAATAATAATAATAATAATAATAATAATAATAATAATAATAATAATAATAATATATACACACACGGAATATGTTGTGGTCCTCAATTTCAAGGCTCACAGATCCCCTTGTAGTGGTTTGTGTGCTAACAGAAAATTCCAACCAGTTCTTTCAGCATTTAAAGAGCTTTGTTGAGTAACGTACGTAATATGTTTGCTAATTGTGACGTTATTTTGGTGCAGGAGCATCAGGTGATGTCAAAAGAATTCTGATTTTTGTAAAATTGTCGACAATTTTTTTTCTATTTTTTTGGGGTTGCAAACACGGACATGTTCGATGAATGGCAGACTCAAAGTTGGCACATCACATGTATGGTGTAAGACACATCACATGTATGGTGTAAGACACAGCTGAAACTTTTAAATACCACATCTACCATGTTATTTGTTGTGGTCTCATTATTATTATTATTATGATTATGGAGGAGCGCTAAACCCGTATGAATTATACAGCGCCTGTGTAAGGGGGGGAGGCATTCAGGCTTAATTCAGAGAATTGGAGCACAGATCCAATTCCCAAGATCAAGAGCCCCTTACTAGCATCAATGAGACGGTCATTTAGTGCCAGACAACCTGAAAAAGACACGTTGCAGAACCAGCTATTATTGGGACAAAGTTATAGGTCTTTATCATGTTTTGACTTGATAGATCTCTGGAAAAATAGACACAAATGGAGTATAATGTAATCCTTTATTGACGACGTTTCGCCCACACAGTGGGCTTTATCAAGTCACAAACAGATCTACCTGGGTGAATAGTACACGAGTATTTATAGGATGGGGAGTCAGGTGGATGACGCTGGGTAGGCTGGTTCTTAGACGGCTTCCCTCGGGACGAACGGGTGTGTATATTGTCATGTAGGATAACGATGAAGAACTTTCCTGGCCAGGGGTTCAGCTATGTTATAGAAGTCGTTGTTGTGGTAGAAATTTTTAGACATACAGATAAGTGATGATTCCTGGATTCTGCGGTATTGAATGTTTTGTTCTCCGGCAATAAGTCTTGCGTTTCTGTAGTTGAAGAAATGTACTATTCACCCAGGTAGATCAGCTTGTGACTTGATAAAGCCCACTGTGTGGGCGAAACGTTGTCAATAAAGGATCGCATGATGTTGCATTTGAGTTTATTTTTCTATCGTGTCGGATTATATATCATTTATCTCCATTCATAGAGTAAAACGTATTTCATTATATGTGTACTTTCATTATATATATACAATGAAAGTACACAACTTTACCACTCGGGCAGATCCCACATAACTATGGGTACATAGGTTTCACTAGGCACTGTGTCCCATACCTGGGAGCACCAGGCTGGTGTTCCAGAGGTTTCACCTATGCTTGTGGCAAGCGCGAATCCACGAGGAATATTACAATGCTGAATTATTTACAAACATTATCATAGGTCTGGGCAAGACTCGAACCTGCATTCAGAGCACATAGTGACTGAGAAGTAATTAGGTTTAACTCAAGGAAGAAGAGAGTGGGAATTCCAAGGAAGAACAAAGCAAAGCTGAGAGAAAACGTATTTGAACGAGAGCCAGAAATTAAATTTGAAGATAATTAAATTTGAATATAATTAAAAACTTTGGTTTCAGACAATTTTAATCAAGTTCTGAGCTAAGAGGAAAAATTAAATATCAAACTTTTCATGTGCAACGGATGTGATAATGTTTCAGTAATTGAGCTGTATGACCCCTGTGGTTTAGCGCTTCTATTTGATTATAATAATAATAATTCAGTAATTGAGCGCAAGTCTCACACAGAAAATGCTGTGCCACAGCTTGTAACTTATATAATATACATTACCCTTCAAGGGTAAGGGGTGCCTTAAATAATTAACGGAAGTGCCAGTATCACCAACACATTAGTAAAAAGAAATGTAAACAACAGTAATTTACAGAAAGGCCAAAGGAAGAGTCAACAGAAGATCCATCAGAAGTGTTAATAACAGCATCAGCAGAATCATCAACGACAGCAAAAGAGTCAACAGAAGCATCAACGACAACAAGGGTAAACAGAAGCATCAACGACATTAAAATAGTCAACAGAAATATTAACAAAAGCATCTACAAAAGCATTTATGGCAGTATAACAGAAGTATCGACAACAGCATCCACAAAAGCACCACCAGCAACATCAACAATAGTATCAACAGAAATAGCAGCACAAACACAAAAGTTAACAGCAACATCTACAACAGCAACAGCGCGGATATCGGTTAAAGATAAAAGAATAATTTTCAATTATCAACATAACATAAAGGCAGAAATCATCTGTAAAATCCTCAAAAAAAATATATATATAATTTAATTTAGAGTATTTAGCATACGTAACTACTGATGAAAAATTTGCATGAAATACTGACATTAATTGCAGTCACTTCCTACTGATTTATTTATGATAAATTAAACACATGTGCAATACTTGGGTATCTTTATTGATAAAGATACGCAAGTGTTGCTCATGTATCTAATTTATCAACTTATCGGTTCTCTTAATCATTTATCTACATTGATTTATTTATGTTTGACACAATTGAATTTAGAGGCTAAGAGCTGTTATCCATCCTTGGCTCATTTCAAAGCACAGCCATAAAGTATACTACTACTACTACCTCCCCAGAATGCGACCCCCAACAGTCGATTGACATCCAGGTACCTACTAACTGTTAAGTGAGCAAGGACAGCAGGTGTAAGGAAACATGCCTAACGTTTCAGCAAGTGACTGAAGCGAACCACAGACTCTCATGATGGGAGCTGAGGGCGCTACCAACAGAGCCATGGCAGCTGAGGGCGCTACCAACAGAGCCATGGCAGCTGAGGGCGCTACCAACAGAGCCATGGAAGCTGAGGGCGCTACCAACAGAGCCATGGGAGCTGAGGGCGCTACCAACAGAGCCATGGAAGCTGAGGGCGCTACCAACAGAGCCATGGCAGCTGAGGGCGCTACCAACAGAGCCATGGCAGCTGAGGGCGCTACCAACAGAGCCATGGAAGCTGAGGGCGCTACCAACAGAGCCATGGGAGCTGAGGGCGCTACCAACAGAGCCATGGGAGTTGAGGGCGCTACCAACAGAGCCATGGAAGCTGAGGGCGCTACCAACAGAGCCATGGAAGCTGAGGGCGCTACCAACAGAGCCATGGAAGCTGAGGGCGCTACCAACAGAGCCATGAGAGCTGAGGGCGCTACCAACAGAGCCATGGCAGCTGAGGGCGCTACCAACAGAGCCATGGAAGCTGAGGGCGCTACCAACAGAGCCATGGAAGCTGAGGGCGCTACCAACAGAGCCATGGGAGCTGAGGGCACTACCAACAGAGCCATGGCAGCTGAGGGCGCTACCAACAGAGCCATGGAAGCTGAGGGCGCTACCAACAGAGCCATGGAAGCTGAGGGCGCTACCAACAGAGCCATGGCAGCTGAGGGCGCTACCAACAGAGCCATGGCAGCTGAGGGCGCTACCAACAGAGCCATGGCAGCTGAGGGCGCTACCAACAGAGCCATGTAAGCTGAGGGCGCTACCAACAGAGCCATGGAAGCTGAGGGCGCTACCAACAGAGCCATGAGAGCTGAGGGCGCTACCAACAGAGCCATGGCAGCTGAGGGCGCTACCAACAGAGCCATGGAAGCTGAGGGCGCTACCAACAGAGCCATGGAAGCTGAGGGCGCTACCAATAGAGCCATGGGAGCTGAGGGCGCTACCAACAGAGCCATGGCAGCTGAGGGCGCTACCAACAGAGCCATGGAAGCTGAGGGCGCTACCAACAGAGCCATGGAAGCTGAGGGCGCTACCAACAGAGCCATGGCAGCTGAGGGCGCTACCAACAGAGCCATGGAAGCTGAGGGCGCTACCAACAGAGCCATGGAAGCTGAGGGCGCTATCAACAGAACCATGGAAGCTGAGGGCGCTACCAACAGAGCAATGGAAGCTGAGGGCGCTACCAACAGAGCCATGGAAGCTGAGGGCGCTACCAACAGAGCCATGAGAGCTGAGGGCGCTACCAACAGAGCCATGGCAGCTGAGGCGCTACCAACAGAGCCATGGAAGCTGAGGGCGCTACCAACAGAGCCATGGAAGCTGAGGGCGCTACCAACAGAGTCATGGAAGCTGAGGGCGCTACCAACAGAGCCATGAGAGCTGAGGGCGCTACCAACAGAGCCATGGGAGCTGAGGGCGCTACCAACAGAGCCATGGGAGCTGAGGGCGCTACCAACAGAGCCATGGGAGCTGAGGGCGCCACCAACAGAGCCATGGGAGCTGAGGGCGCTATCAACAGAGCCATGGGAGCTGAGGGCGCTACCAACAGAGCCATGGGAGCTGAGGGCGCCACCAACAGAGCCATGGGAGCTGAGGGCGCTACCAACAGATCCATGAGAGCTGAGGGCGCTACCAACAGAGCCATGGCAGCTGAGGGTGCTACCAACAGAGCCATGGGAGCTGAGGGCGCTACCAACAGAGCCATGGGAGCTGAGGGCGCTACCAACAGAGCCATGGTACACCTTTTAATTAGAGGGGAAAGCGTTGAACTCGTAGGGGGTCATGTAACACCTGTGGAATGGGAGGCCTACAGGTTCGATCTAAGTAAGGTGAGGTTAAGTCCAGTGCCTTTGATCATACATACAGTACATTAAGTGGTACATATAAATGCGCACCTTGTGAGACTGATTCTGAACCTTAAATTTAAGCTCAGCACAAGGTTAGGTTTACTCAAATCCTTGAATTTAAGCTCAGCAACTTGGTAGACTAATTCTGAACCTTGAATCTAACCTCAACACCTAGTTAAATAAATTCTTAACCTTAAATTTAAGCTCAACACCTGGGTAAGTTTATTTAAAAGCTTAGATGTCAGTTCAATATCAGAATATGTTTATTCTAAACGTTGAATTTAAACTCAGCATCTGAGTAGGTTTCTTCTAAATCATGAATTTAAGCTCATTCTCAGCATAAATAATCATGAACAAATCTTTCACCATCTACAAAATTGTAATTATGCAACATTTTTCTCATTAATTATTGAGCGAAGTAGATGATGTAGGACCGGGAGCTTCTCTAGGTCAAACTTTTTTTTAAGGAGGAAGTGCCTTGGTACTGAAGGGCTCTTGATCCAAAAAAAAAACTGGAGCTACATACCATCTCCTTAGATCAAACTTGATTACCTCTCATTTCTCCAGGTTATGTATGATCCATAAGAGTGAGCTTCTCTTACGATAAAAACAACAGGTAAGTTGGACAGTGGACTTACTGGAAAAGGTATAAAATTTCCACAGAGAAACTTTATTAAGACGTTTCGCCCAATGAACAGGCTAACTGTCTTAATGAATTCTGAAGACGCTTGTTCTGAATGAAGTTTCTCTTCTGTAAATTGTCTGTCTTTTCCACGTGTCGACCTTGCACCATTAATCCTTAGTGAGTATAGTATTCATTCTGGAAAAAAAAATGTGATCATGTTTACATTCGATAAAAAGGGAAACAAAAACAACTCCGCCGACACAGTGTAAAGATCGCAGCAGAATCCAGTGATATCTTATTCGTCTACGAAAAAATCACCACCCAATATCCCGGCACATCAACAAATGCTTATCTGTCAGCATGTATGTTTATCTATCAGCATGTATATCTATAACCATTTACGTTTATCTATCAGCATGTATATCTATAACCATGTATGTTTATCTATCAGTATGTATATCTATAACCATGTATGTTTATCTATCAGTATGTATATCTATAACCATGTATGTTTATCTATCAGTATGTACGTATATCGATTGTGAAATTTTCTTGATTAATAGAATAAGAAGAAGACTTTATTCGGATTATATTAACCCAAGAGGATTGGCAATCCAGGATAATCCAAGGAAGTCAGTTAGTGTGGCTTACTTCCAATGGTTCTTAGTCATAGGCCACTTACCTTTATAACCCTCACCTCCCCCTCCCCCCTTCCAACCATTTCCCATATTTTTATCCTTACCCATCCTTCTTCCTACCCCATCTTACCGACGCTCAGGTCGAATCAAGTTCAAGTTCTTAGTTCTTTTCCCATAAAAGTCGGCTAACACCCAGGTACCTATTTACTGTTAGATGAAAAACGGCAGCAGGTATACTTGCCCATTCATGCCCAGGACTGAACCCGGGCATATCTGTTGAAATGAATGCGCTCCCACTAGAATGTACGTGGTAATATTTTAATCAAATGTGCATGTAATCAAACTAATGTCAGGAAAGCTTTCGAGCTATACTACTTAATTGCTATTACTAGTGCCCTGTGTTAAGATATACCAGTCGTTGGTAATGATGATGGCAATGGTATTGTCTCACCTCACTGATGGTTACCCCTTCCAGAGTGACGATATTCTATCTCCTTTCCCCTTTTTCCCTTTCTTTTACTTTCTCTTCCCTTCCTGGTGGCCACCTCTACCCTTCCATCTCTCCAGGAGCGACCCAAAGCACTAAATCTCCCCTAATCTCGATATACATTGTCCATTCAGAGTTCTTTGGGCAATGATACTAAAGCAGAAGGCTGCTTCATATCCATTCTGAAAATATTTGGGCTCGATTATGTAGGTGACTTCTTGTTCCTCGTATCTATTAAAAGAGCCACAGAGCTAATGCTTAGAAAATAGACTGAATTAAATATAATCCCTGCAGATATATAATATTCGTTTTTTTCCCAGCTGGTAGTCAAGTTAGACCAATCGACTTGCAATGTCTAGGCAGGACTATTCCATGTAAATACTGTGAAAGGCGTTCAGACCATGCATTGCAGACTTCAGGTAAAATTCTACTTTTCTATGACATAATTGGAGATTTAAGAATGAAGACTAATCAAGAAGTATTGTTGCAATAATTCAAGAATCAATGCACATGCCATCAACAGTCAATGTAAATGAAAAGACAAAACAGCCTAAATACATTATAATGTTTCTTTCAAGTGGAACTTTTTCAACTTACCAAATCATAATTTAATGAAGATCCTCCTGAGCAAAACATCTTTATAATAACGTCTCACTCTCCTGTATGTTTTCTCCTGCACATATGGACTCGCTTCGTCTTCCACCTACCAACAGTGCGGAGGAGACGCACTGAAGACCTCAACAAATTATTCTATGAACAGTGTAAGTGCCGGAGACAAGTCCTCGATGTCTCCCCGTACTCACAGTGACTACTCCCCCAGTGAAAACAACAATTCACAGCAAAGTGTTTTCTTTCTGCATAGGTGTGTTGTATTTGAAGTAGAGTTAAACCCGTGTGGATAATTCAGCATAAGGAGGAGATAAGGCTCCATCCTCCCTTCGTTAATCGTGGCCCAGTTTGGCTGTGGTAAGGTGACTTTGTTTCCAAGTGAGGTGTCATCCACTTAGGACAGTTTCTTCGTTGATCTGATTGTCACTTGAAGATCCCAATGCAATATCTTCAAGAAACATTATTCGCAGCATGTATAAATTAGTGCTTAATAATTTTTTTTGGAAAAAATCGTCTACCTTAGAGAACAATTTACAACTCATCTAGTGAATCTGATCAGACGTCGAATACTGAAGGATAGTCAACTGGTGTGTAAATCTGTTAGGATATTACAAAGACGCGCCTGCACACACACACGCACACACACACACACACACACACACACACACACACACACACACACACAAACACACACACAAACACACACACACAGTACCACAACACAGTACCACACAAGAGACTGGTTGAAGAGCTAGTGGAGCAGGCAGGAATAGCAAGGAAAATACTGCAGTGGATCAGGGAATACCTGACAGGAAGGAAATATCGTGTGTTGGTACGTGACGAGGTATCAAAGTGGGAGCATGTGTCAAGTGGAGTTCCACAAGAGTCAGTCCTAAGTCCGGTGTTGTTTCTTGCATGTGTGAATGACATGACGGAAAGGATAGACTCAAAAGTATCCCAGTTTGCAGAGTATATAAAGCTAATGAGAAGAATACAAGCGGACGAGGATCAGGTAAGCCTACATGGGGATCTGGATAGGCTGCAAACCTGATTCGGCAAATGGCTCCTGGAGTTTAACTCCAGCAAGTGCAATGTTATGAAACTCAGGGAAGGACAAAGAAGACCGCAGACGGAGTACAACCTAGGAGGTCAAAGGCTGCAAAACTCACTCAAGGAAAAGGATCTTAGGGTGAGCATCATACCGAGCACATCTGAGGCGCACGTCAACCAAATAGTGTAACCGCTTCAGTATATCGGCGCCTGGAAAACCTAAGAATAGTGCTTCAACATCTAAATGTCATTGATGACACTGTACACCGTGTACGTCAAGCCCATATTGGAGTATGCAGCACCAGCATGGAACCCACACCTGGTCAAACACATCAAGAAATTAAAGAAAGTGCAAAGGTATGCAACAAGATTAGTCCCGGGGCTAAGGAAAATGTCGTATGGGGAGAGGTTAAGGGAACTCTACTTGACACTGGAGGACAGGAGGGATAGAGGGGACATAATAACGACCTATAAAAATACTGAGAGGAATTGACAAGGTGAACAGGGCCAGAATGTTTCAGAGATGGGACATAGCAACAATGGGTCACAGCTGGAAGTTAAAAACTCAAATGAGTCACAGGGATGTTAGGAAGTTTTTCTTCAGAATTTGAGTTGTCAGGAAGAGGTACGATAAGGGTCTTGGAGCAGGAAAAAAGTAGACCTAGTAGCGATCAACGAAGAGGCGGAGCCAGGAGCTGTGACTCGACCCATGCAACCACAAATATGTGAGTACAAATAGGCGAGTACACACACACACATACGTACTGTCTTTGGATGTCTTTATCTATCTGGTCTGTCTGTCTGTCTGTCTGTCTGTCTGTCTGTCTGTCTGTCTGTCTGTCTCTGTCACTCTGTCTCTCTCTCTATCTGAAATATGCGATAATATTTGGCTACGCTGTACACTAGGCAAATGCATTACATGTAATTTCGACATAAATTTTATTGTTAAATATTGCAATAAAAATTTAGTTTTTTTATCTGATATTATTATTATTATTATTATTATTATTATTATTATTATTATTATTATTATTATTATTATTACAATAACTCTTGCTGATGTTTGCTTTATACATCCACAAATATTTATATTTTGCTTCATTATTTATATATTTTAATTTACAAGTGTTCGAGAAATCATGAGGACATTACTATTTGTAACTATTATTAATATTGATAATATATTCTCTCACTGTTTCAGTTGATGCATGTCCTTGCATAATATTAAAATCTGTAAACTAAGTTCTTGATTGCAATTGTCCTATATTGTAATAGCAATATAGGACAATTTATTAATAATATTTTATTAATATTCTTACTACTACTACTTCCAGTACTACTACTAGTACTACTACTGCTGCTAATAATAATAATAATAATAATAATAATAATAATAATAATAATAATAATAATAATAATGTTAAAACACTGTAATACACATAAGAATATTAAATAAATACAATACAATTTTAAAAAATCTTTTCATTTATTATCACTACGTTTCTGGAAGCAGCTGATAAGAAACCATTTCCAAAATGAAGACTTATTTTGAAGAAATCTGGGTCGAGCGAGCAGAGGAGGGTCTCGGATTGCCAAGGAGTTTAAAAGTGCTCTTGTTGAAGCTGGTAATGACGGTGCTAGACGTGGAAGGAAGACTTGAGACAAGGCTGATGAGTTGTGGATTAGTGCGAACCTAACACCCCCTCTCGCCTCTCCATAACCCCCGCCCATCCTCCCATTCTTTCCCTTCTCACTCATTCCTTGTACCTCGCTCTCATTCAGTCCCTCGCATTTTATCATTCCATCCCTCTTACTGTCTCACTTTATCTACCCATCTCACTTGATTTCAGTCCATCCCTCTCTGCATTCGTCTCTATCTCCCAGTCCACCCTTCTCGGTATCTACTTCCATTCCTCTGTCTACCTCCACTCCTCTCACTATCTACTTTCACTTCTCTCTCTCTCTCTCTCTCTCTCTCTCTCTCTCTCTCTCTCTCTCTCTCTCTCTCTCTCTCTCTCTCTCTCTCTCTCTCTCTCTGGAGTGAGAGGATGTCAGAGCAGAAATAGTTTTAGTGTGACAAAAAGTAAGGGTAGCAAATATAATTAAAGATAAATAGGAGAGAGTAAAAAGAGTTAATTACCAGCAGAGAGAGGAAGTATATCGATAACTTCACGCAGGTGTTGGACGCAATTTATTAAGGGTAAAAATTACAAGTGGCCATACGTGTCACAGGAAAATAACTCGTGTCGCTGTTAATAATTTTGTTAAAGCAGAGCTGGACTCTATAAGGGGCAGCACTGATGCTGATTTTGTTTTATATGCAAGCACTATCCAGCTTCTAGCATTATAAAATTTACACTATCAGTACCAACTTGAATGTCGTGACCAGTTCACTCTCATATTACATAAATGATAATCACAAAGCAAGTGAAACTTGATCAGAGTAAATTTTACATTCCGTAATCCATATTCATACTTTCTCCAGTGTCATTCACCGTAAATGGCAATATATTTAGGCGAAAAGGAAATATCCTCACCATTATACCAAAACAGATGCTTGGTTCTTAGTCAGAAAAGCACCCTCAGGGAAAGTGTCACCCCCTCCCAGAAAAGAGGCCCCTTCCCCTAGGTACAAACTACTCAAATTCCACAGCTACGTTAAGATGACCCTGCGTAGGGACGTCAGGAGTGGGAGGGCGAGAGCCTTGATGTCAGCGACGGGGTCTTGATTTAAAAGAATTGGAGGCATCCTACTCTTACTCGGGCCGAGTCAGATTACCTCACATTCCAGGCACTTAGATCCCTAACTCAGACCCAGGACATTTTTTGGCAGTGGTACAAATCACCAGCTTTTATCATTTTCACGTAGTACAGTTATTAACACATCTGTTTGTGCAAAACTCAGGTCTAGAAGTCTTTAAGAAAAAACTGGACAAGTATCCTTACCAGGTGCCAGATCAACCAGATTGTGATGAACATGTGGGTCAGCGGACCATCAGCAACTTGCCTGGTTGACTAGGCAAGCACCAAACAAGCCTGACCCATGCCCGGGCTCCGTGAGTAGAAAAACTCGAGAAACTCATCAAAGGTATATGAAAGATCTGTACCATTGGGCTGCGCCAGTAGCCAAGATCTGTGACCCAACTTGTTCTTCCTACACCTTCACAAGTTTTCATAGTACATCCATTCTCAGCTCAAAGCTATATAACCCATACTCTATGTAAGTCGTAATAAACGACTCTCAGTGAATAAATAGAAGGATAGACGAAAAACTTCTGGGGTTATGGAAGGAGACAGCTGGGTCACAGATGGTAGCCACTGACACAAAAATGTCACAGATGGTAACAGCCACGCTATCCTTAAGCGATGGTAATAGCCACGCTATCCTTAGCAATGATAGTAGCCACGCTATCCTAAGTGATAGTAATAGCCACTCTATCCTTAACGATGATAATAGCCACGCTATCCTAAGTGATAGTAATAGCCACGCTATCCTTAGAGATGATAATAGCCACGCTATCCTTAGAGATGATAATAGCCACTCTATCCTTAACGATGATAATAGCCACGCTATCCTAAGTGATAGTAATAGCCACGCTATCCTTAGAGATGGTAATAGCCAAGTGATAGTAATAGCCAAGGGTTGGTCTCATTTACCTGTTCAATGTTTTTTTAGCCCAGGCTGTTATATTTCGTTGCTTGATTAATGAAGCTTACTGTTGAAGATAGAAGACATTCTTTAGTTATTGCACAAAGCCCAATATCTCAAAATATCCCAACATTAGATTTGAAGCATCTCGGAAGGTAAGATTGACATGTCAGACATAGTTTAAAATCCTCACAAATTCTATTCATTATAAATGAATTTAATTTATACAACCAAGAATTTACATTCATTGCAGTCAATAATATTTTTATGAAGCTTGATCCAAATATATATATATATATATATATATATATATATATATATATATATATATATATATATATATATATATATATATATATATATATATATATTTATATAACACTGTAATAAGAAGTGTTAGTGCAGTTCTGAGGCTTTTCTCTTACATGTCCTCTGCTTCGTAGTAAAGTTCATTACATCTCGCTTGATGTGATCAATGTCTACCTTACAGAAGCTTCACAGGTTGCCGTTCGCCTCCTACTCACATCTCTCCTTCTTTCAAGATGGTTCTTGTGAGTCTTCTCACGACGGAGATCACACTCTTAGAGAAGTTTCTTACATTTCAATGTAGTTTTACACTTGGTCCACATTTTACTCAATACTCTATGTTCTATTTCTTAACAGAACATTTGTTAGGTCAATGTTATATCTGATAAGCCTCGGCTTGACAAATATAATTAGAACGATTATTGTTACATTCATGGGGAAGGAGAGAACCCTTAATAGTCACCACACAGCTACTGAAGAATGGTAGGTAATCAGGTCTGATCCAAAGAAGAGACGAATAGCTACAATTTATTTGATCCAGAGCATTTTAGTGGCATCAAGGCACCCTTCTTTTTGATGAGTATTGACGATTAGACAGATGTTTTTGTAAGACAGGTATACATAAAAACTAGCACAGCTAATAGATAGCCATTTGGATATAGAGTCTGTATCAAAGTTCAGCGCATAGAGGGGTGGAAAATCGATCCTCCGACCGCTAATCGTGGCCTTGTCTCTGACTAGTTTGGTTGTTAATGATTGAACTTCATCCAGGGAAGCAGACGAACCATCCAACAAATACTGGAGCTATAAACGCGATTCTGGTGGTTGTCATGTTAATCTTTTATATTTTCTCCACACTGATGGACTTACAGGCGAGTAGAACTCCGTACTATATCTCGCACTTAACAGACGGTGGCTCGAGTCTCCACCACTGCTTGTGCTTACTGATCCGCACTGGTTTAAGGCTTCAAATATATCTAAAAAAAAAATCTACATTGTCTTGAAAAATATGTTCTCTCTCTGAAACAATACCATTCAAAGGAGTTCCTTGTTGGTGGTTAAGGGCTCTTTACCCAAGGAACTGGAGCTACCTTTCCCTTCCTCTTTCCCTTGAATATAATGTTACTGCCACAACAGTAACTAACGAGAACATAAGAGAACTGCTGTACCTATCAATGCACCTATTAATGTACATTAAACTGTCCCTATTAATGTACTTATAATCTGAAAATATACTTGTTAAAGTAACTTATTAATATATCTGCAAATGTACTTATCATTTACTATAAATTTACCTATTAACGTATCTATCAATATATACAGTGTCCATATTAATGCACCTCTTGACGTTCCTTAAAATTGTTATATATATTCAACATTTCCTTAGATCATTATTGATTACGTCACATTTCCCAAGTGCTTATTGACCCTTACGGACTTAAGAAAAACATATAATAATATTAAATTTTCACATTACACGGTATTCATTAACATATCAAATTACAGGCAAATTTGAAACTGTTTTGGTGAAATGTAACGTACCTACGTATTTGAGTTAAAATTAGACATCGTTTCGCTCCTTCCTGGGTGATTATCAGGTCTCAGAGTGTGAGAGAAAGGATGGACAGAAACGTCGTCTGGAGCCATGTGAGATTTTTACCAGCCACGTTACTGTTAAGTATATTCATGAAAATAAAGTAACCTGCAACGGAGTGAGACGAGGGCTCCTCGTCAGCCACTCCACAGGTCCTTAAGATCCTGTCCAGTGACCTGGTTCCAGAAAGATGCGACACCCTGTATACAGCATTAAATAACTCTAAGGTGTCCACATGCTAAATTTGAAGTTACCGGTGATCTGTTCTTGAGAGTCGTACGGGCTTAGCGCTTCCCCGTGAATAATAATAATTTTGAGATGTCATCTAAAAACGTCGCTAAAAATATTCATAAAAATGAGGGGAAGACAACAAATGATGTGAGAACATTCAAGTTAGGATGCCATGAAGCCTTGAGCGACGGTACCTAATATTACTTTAATATTCAGGGAGGAAATACTAACACAGTAGGGGTTATACAGCTTCTGATAAATGGGAGGTAATCAGGCTTGATCAAAGCAAAAGGATAGTAGCATCAAAACCACAGATCAAGAGCCCCCTTCACCAGAGTCATGGTAACACCCTTAAATGGATGATAATAGGAAGGTAAAATTTTATTAAATATAATTGGGTGCGTCAGCAGTGGGATTTTATCCTATTTTATATGACAGTTACAAAGTGGAAACAAAGCTGGCGGGTTTCCCTGTCATAACACACACATATGTTAGGTAGAACTATGTTAGTCTGAGTTGGTAGATTTCTGTGGAACAATGAGGGTGTCGTCAAGCATTCCACTACGTGGGCTCAGTTACAACGAGATTACACCTATTATTATCATCTTGTTTAGTATAACATATTACCCCCCCCCACACACACACACACATGCACGGGGGGAGAAATAAAATTTATGAAGTTATCATCACAGAGGGAGACAAAAACTATCAAATAAAACATTTTAATTAAATTTATATACGTATAAATGCATATATATAAACACATTGTAACCTCAGTGTTGCAACAAACTTGGGAACACCAGCTTGAATATTACGAAACACTGGAGAGAGAAGCGATACATTGTTGATGAATCAATCATTTAATGGAGGATGCTTTAAAAATATTTTATTTTTTTTGTGAGCACTCATTGGTTATAAACTGAAGTGACAAAGTACATATATTTTGTGTAAGCAAAGTAAACTCAGAAAGGAAAGAGCGATGAGATTTTTAGCTGTAACATCACGTAATGTAACGCAGTAACATTGTTACAATTGTTGATAACTTCCTGACACGACTGTCTCACGGATGGCTTGAACAGACATAACTACAGAAGAGAGGGGAATGGGACTTGATACCAGTGAAGGCTCTTGAGCCGAGGATTTTGATCCTTCTCTTTGGGTCGAACGTGATTCCCTTTCCTTCACTAAGTGTTGAATGACCCCTACAGATTTAGCTCTTCCATATAATATAATGACATTACAGAAACCTGTCATAGAATAACAAATGTTTTGTATTAGTTTTGTGGAGCAATAGTTTACAAGTGGCATATGTGGTATCCCCAGTGGCACGTGTGGTATCCCCAGTGGCATGTGTGGTAGCCCCAGTGGCATGTGTGGTAGCCCCAGTGGCATGTGTGGTAGCCCCAGTGGCACGTGTGGTAGCCCCAGTGGCACGTGTGGTAGCCCCAGTGGCATGTGTGGTAGCCCCAGTGGCATGTGTGGTAGCCCCAGTGGCACGTGTGGTAGCCCCAGAGGCACGTGTGGTAGCCCCAGTGGCACGTGTGGTAGCCCCAATGGCATGTGTGGTAGCCCCAGTGGCACGTGTGGTAGCCCCAGTGGCACGTGTGATAGCCCCAATGGCATGTGTGGTAGCCCCAGTGGCACGTGTGGTAGCCCCAGTGGCACGTGTGGTAGCCCCAGTGGCACGTGTGGTAGCCCCAGTGGCATGTGTGGTAGCCCCAGTGGCATGTGTGGTAGAGCCAGTGCCATGTGTGGTAGCCCCAGTGGCACGTGTGGTAGCCCCAGTGGCACGTGTGGTAGCCCCAGTGGCATGTGTGGTAGCCCCAGTGGCATGTGTGGTAGAGCCAGTGCCATGTGTGGTAGCCCCAGTGGCATGTGTGGTAGAGCCAGTGCCATGTGTGGTAGCCCCAGTCGCTAGCTGTAACGAAGTGTTCGTAAATATTTCATCTGCTTTACTGTTTGAACATAGTGCAAAACCTTCCTGGCTGGTGAAAGTGGTGTGGTAAAATTAAATTATTACTTACGTATCCACTCATTCTACGAGTTTCTGGGATGAATCACCATGAGATGACTAACATAACTAATTCATCTTAGATCTGGTGTGGGCAGTGGAACAAGTCATCAGTGTTCAAAATTTTGAATTATCACGGATACTGACACGTGGGATTGAACCCCCATTGGCCAGCTATAACATATAATGTTTGCAAAACCTACACCTCATATTATATGTACATATATGTGTATATATAAAATGGTGAACTTCAAAAGCGCTTTCGTCATTTCTCACATTATCAAGGAACTACAAAAATAAAAGATCAACAGAAAGCATATGAGGCCGAGATTACACCTCGCGGTCAACTTAACAACACCTGACCCTTTATGATAATGTAGGTAGGTGGTCAAAGACTTTTCAGACACAGCTTATATTCTACCCAAGATTTTAACTTGTCGAATATATCTTAAATCCTTCCCAAGTTTTATTAATTATAAATAAATCAAATTTGTGTAATCCCAAAGCACTATTCATATTAATTACGAAACTGCTTTTTATGAAGCTTGATTTTTTGTATATTTGTCTCAACCATGGAACTGCTTGATACAATTTTCTCGGCTTTTTGAAAACCAATAGGATGGATAAAAATTCTCACATGAATAAACAGAGCATTAGACTCTTGTCCACATCTAATGCTGTATTTATGTTGTCGTAATCTTAGTTCAAGACTTTTGCCAGTTTAACCGTAATAAACTTTATCACATTCTTTTACAGAGAATCTTGAAAACACAGCCGTCAGCATTTTGGGGGGATTTTTTTATTAAAAGTTTCTTTAATGTATCAAGATTTTTAAATACAGCTTTGATATTAAAATTCTTAATATCAAAGGTCAGGTGTTGTTAAGTTGACCGCGAGGTGTAATAATGTCCTCATACGCTTTCTGCTGAGCTTTTATTTTTACTGTTTCTTGATAATGTGAGAAATCACGAAATCGCTTGCAAGTTCACTATTTTTTCACAGTGGATGTTCTGCATATTGTGATATCACTTGTTTACTGTGATCTTTATTATATATATATATATATATATATATATATATATATATATATATATATATATATATATATATATATATATATATATTAACAAACTGTGGCTAGCCGGGGATCGAACCCGTTTTGTTTTAGCCCGCCTCTTAGAAAGCAAGTCAAAATTCACGACGTTCTAACCACTGGGCCAATAATCCTACAAACATCATGTACCCAGTAGCAATGGGCATGTTTCATGATGCGGGGGCATACGTGTACTGCGCCTTCACGCGCAGTACATATATTAAAGCCCCAAACACTTCAGTCGGTTGCGGAGTTCATTAAAGATACGTAAAAAACTTTAAATAAAAAGGTCCCGTCGGGAATACTATATAAAGTTAAGGGGAAAAAAAGTG
Source organism: Cherax destructor (assembly GCA_009830355.1). Taxonomy (NCBI): domain Eukaryota; kingdom Metazoa; phylum Arthropoda; class Malacostraca; order Decapoda; family Parastacidae; genus Cherax; species Cherax destructor. Next base: position 146,238 of record WNWK01003372.1, on the reverse strand, counting down.
TTGGCAGAAGTTAGGAAGACAAAGTGGCCATGAAGATATTTAATCGCAAGTAAATGAACCGACACCCTCAGTGTTGGGAGGGCAAGTTATTTTTAACAGTTTTTTTCCATGTAGGGTGAGTGTTATTTATTGTTATTTTGTGTAGTGAATGTCTCAGTTCTCGCTGTTAATGTTAGACTGTGTTGCTGAGAGAGACGGATGGCAGAACAAGTGTTCACTGAGGCACCCTTCAAGTGGGATTCCTTGGTGCTGGTTAAAGGTTCTTGGTCCAGGGAACTGGTTCTATCCTCCCCTTGTTGGGATCAAACCTCACTGCCTCTCATTACTCAGGCGCTGTGTGACCCCTACGTGTTTAGTGAATGTAACATATGATAATTTTTTGGGGGGGTCCAACGTTTGTCTCTGTTGAACATGACTGCTTCCTGTGTTTATCACTGCTACCTGTGTTTATCACTGCTACCTGTGTTTATCACTGCCACCTGTGTTTATCCTGGGATCGCACAGCGACCTAAATAAATCCAGTTAATTTTAGCTATTAATAAATACATTTTTAATATATATATATATATATATATATATATATATATATATATATATATATATATATATATATATATATATATATATATATATATATATATATATATATATATATATATATATATGCAGTATTCTGGGCACGCGGCCCACTGCCGGGGAGTTGACGAAGTATTTGACATGTAGCTCTGAGTTGTTATCTATGTTGTTTTACTCCCATTGTATTTTGTATTTTGTCTTGAAATAAAGTTTGTATAAAAAAAAAGATGGGGTAGTAGGGGAAGTGGAATATTCAAATGGCTTCAGAAAGAAATCTAAATATTCTTCCTTGAAGTCTTTTATCCACTTCTCCGAGGCAATGGGTCCCACAATTGACACCAGAGGTGGACCCCATCCTATATATATATATATATATATATATATATATATATATATATATATATATATATATATATATATATATATATATATATATATATATATATATATATATGTTGCATGCAAGAGTATGTAACCTTTATTCGGAGCATGTTAAACACACCCACATAGGCTCCCCTCCAACCAGCGAACCATCGTTAATGGTTTGGCGATGGGGCCCCATCATCAAATCAACGACTCGGTTCAGCCAATTAAAATGCGAGTTTAACAATGACAAAGGTGACGTGGATACCACTCGCGGTTTGTCATTGGAATTCCTGCATAGAGCTGGTTGTGGAAAGTTGTCTGTCTTTTGGCTGCTGTTTAGCCTAGACAACTGTGGCGTGCACTAAATACTACTCCTTTGTATATAGTGTACATATGTGTAAAAAGCCCTTTTCTATTTACTTGGTGAAGGAAAAGGCAAAAGTCTTATATAATCACAATTACTTGGTGAAGGAAAAGACAGAAGTCTTATATAATCACATTGCTTGGTAAGGAAATACAAATTCAAAGCATTTTCTACTGTGTTTCTTTGCTCCAAGCTCCCTTTTACACTCAGGTTAACAGGCCATTGAACCTGAGGTTGTAATAATATATATATATATATATATATATATATATATATGTATATATGGTGGGAGTTGTCACAGTTGCTTTTTGTTGATGACACTGTGCTTTTGGGAGATTCTGAAGAGAAGTTGCAGAGGTTGGTGGATGAATTTTTTAGGGTATGTAAAAGAAGAAAATTGAAAGTGAATATAAGAAATAGTAAGGTGATGAGGATAACAAAAAGATTAGGTGACGAAAGATTGGATATCAGATTGGAGGGAGAGAGTATGGAGGAAGTGACTGTATTCAGATATTTAGGAGTGGACGTGTCAGCAGATGGGTCTATGAAGGATGAGATGAATCATAGAATTGATGAGGGGAATAGGGTGAGTGGTGCACTTCGGAGTCTGTGGAGACAAAGAACTTTGTCTGTGGAAGTAAAGAGGGGAATGTATTAGAGTATAGTTATACCAACACTCTTATATGGGTGTGAAGCATGGCTGGAGGCAGTGGAGATGTCATATCTGAGGGCAATGTGTGGTGTGAATATAATGCAGAGAATTCGTAGTTTGGAAATTAGGAGGAGGTGCAGGATTACCAAAACTATTATCCAGAGGGCTGAGGAGGGGTTGTTGAGGTAGTTCGAACATGTAGAGAGAATGGAACAAAACAGAATGACTTCGAGAGGGTATAAATCTGTACTAGAGGGAAGGCGGGGTAGGGGTCGGAAGATTAAAGGTTGGAGGGAGGGGGTAAAGGAGGTTTTGTGTGCGAGGGGCTTGGACTTCCAGCAAGCATGTGTGAGCGTATTCGAGGAGTGAATGGAGACGAATGGTTTTTAATACTTGAGGTGCTGTTGGAGTGTGAGCAAAGTAACATTTATGAAGGGATTCAGGAAAACCGGCAGGCCGGACTTGAATCCTGGAGATGGGAAGTACAGTGTCTGCACTCTGAAGGAGGGGTGTTAATGTTGCAGTTTTATAACTGTAGTGTAAAGCACCCCTCTGGCAAGACAGTGATGGAGTGAATGATGATGAAAGTTTTTCTTTTTCGGGCCACCCTGCCTTGGTGGGAATATATATATATATATATACATATGTCGTGCCGATTAGGTAAAACGCGATTTTGGCTTAAATACCAACGCTCACCTTGCCATATAAGACAAGTGAAAATTTGTGTATGCAATAATTTCGCCAAAATCATTCTAAACATAACGAAAAAAATATATTTCATTGTGTTTGTTTATTATTAAATTAATGTTAACGTATCTAAAATATATTTAGTTGGGTTAGGCTAAATTAAATTGCGCTTGTTGTAATAAGGTTAGGTAGGTTTTCAAAGTTTCTCTTGGTACAAAATTATAAATTCTTACATTAACATCATTAACATAAATGAAAAAAATATATATCTTTAAACGTATAAGAGAAAATTTTAGAAAGGACTTAATTTTAGATGAGTTCTTGCTAATTGACCAGTTATACCTAATCGGCATTCGGTTTAATAGAAGAGAGAGGCTGCTCAAGTTTTGAACTGTAATTTTAGATTTTAAATAGCCAGGAAATACAATTAAGTACGTTTTATCAGCTTTCAAACAAACTTTAAATGAACAGTTTTATGCTAAATGTGAGTGGCAGTGTGATCCATCAAGGCAGTGCTATCCACCAAGGCAGTGCTATTCACCATGGCAATGTGATCCATATTGTTTGCCTTCAATAACACAATAGCACCGGGAGACACATTGTAACACAGTATCTCATCGCACTGAAACAAACATTACTGTAATAATAAATATATTACGAAATGAAAATAATTATATAGACAACTAAATGTTATTAGAAGTTTGTTAGACTCGCCTGCCATCTTAAATGTTAGAAACACAGAAGATCAGCATTCCTGCCAGAGTACAAAAGGTTTAATAGCTTCTTGTTTCTTATTTATGTCACTACGGTAGAGCTTAATTTTAAGATTAGTCAAGCATAGTTCAAGCTTAAATCAATATAGGCTATTTTTTTTTGTTCAGAAAAGATGCTTGAGAATTGATGAGATTATAGGGTGGATAGGGAAGCGTTGCAAAAGTACTGAACAAGTACAAGATATACGCAGTTTTTTACAAGGAAAGCAAAGTTCAGGCTAGAGTGTGTGTGTGTGTGTGTGTGTGTGTGTGTGTACTCTCATCTATTTGTGGTTGCTGGGGTCGAGTCGCAGCTGCTGGACCGCCTCTTTACTGGTGTGTGTGTGTGTGTATGTATATTATTTGTGATGTCATCATCGTTGTTTGATGTATGTCATAAAAGAATGGACAAACGTATGGCTCTACTAACGCTAATGTACGAATGCGAAGCATGCAGAGAGATGGCTGGAGGCTGTGGAGATGCGTCTAAGATCAATGTGTGGTGTGAATATTATGCAAGGAATAAGAAGTGGGAATTTACAAGACCGGTGTGGCTTTATGAAAGGTCTAATTCAAAGTGTGTAGGAGGGGGTTGTTAACGAACCTTGTGTTAATAAACGAGTCATACTTCAAATTACAGAAAGTAAAAAGTAACGCTCTTTTCCAGGAACGATTTCATTCCCGGATGTTGAAGAGAGCTCTAATTTTCCTTCGTGTCACCACTTGTCAATTTTCAAAGGGATTCCGGTAGTCAGCCCTTGATAGATGGATGAGAGGCCCTGCTGCTACCTTCTTCCCGATGGAAGGGTGGATGGAAGACTCTGCTGTCAACTCCATCCCCTGATGGAGGGATGGGTGGGATATTATGCTGCCACCACCACCTTTTGGCAGCCTTTGATAACCACACTTACCCCTACCTTACCTTATTCCTGAACACATGGTTATTGCATTTCTGTGTATATTTTCCTGTTCTTTGTATATGGTGATCAAATCGTGGATGAGGTTTATGCAAAACTATCACCAACTAACGATATTTTAACGCCGACAAGTCAAAGGAAAGCAGAAAGAGGTTTTTTAGGTCTTTCGTCATGGAAATTTCTGGTGAACAAGCTATCATTAGGCAAGGACGCATGGCATTAAAGAGGTGTACATTTATGTTCTTTCAAAAGCTATTACCGAGTGTCCTAACGTGTACACATAAAACTCTGTACAGAAACTACCTGAGAATTACATACCAGACTAAAACATTATAATGAAGTTGAAAAAATGAAGATCATTAGATAGGCGTTTGCTGTGGTTATTATAATAAAGCACATACGACCCAGCGAGTGGATATTACTCTGTCTGACTCGTGCTGCCCAGTCACTCGCCACAGTATTATCTTTTAATCTTCTTACTCGCTGCTTTAGGTATTTAGCTATTTTTATACCGCATTCATTTTACAGTTAACATGAATTGAAATGCATTTTCGCATAAAAGGATTCACACTTGTTGGAGGCAGGCGCGTGCGCACGCATGCAAGCACGCACTCACCCACCAAACAGGCCAAGTGTCTATCGCGAAGTGCTCTTGACAAAAGGTAATCAACATGGCCAACAAGATAGGATATGAAGTAAAGGGAAGTGTGTCGTGTGATGGTAATGATGCTTGTCGCTCACACTAACCTATTTCAATATACGTTAACCTAAATAAACCTAACCTAATCTAATCTGAGAATAAACAATAATAATATTATTATTATTATTATTATTATTATCAAAAGAAATAAAGAATATTAGAAGTCTCTAAAATATAAACGAACGGCAGTTCAATGCAAAACACAAGCTCTAATTAGAGAACATGTTGGGTAGTAAGGCAGACACTCCCAGGTGCTTAAATAGTTGGGGAAAAAATACTGGTTTTGCGAGGTGTGGTGAGGAGAGGCTGCTTAGAGATGCCGCGATGTCCCAGTTGCTGCCGGACCAGCAACCAAACAAGGTATATAATACCGACATAGCCACTTACTAGAGGTTATGTCAATCCAATCTAATGATTGGATTAACAAAAGGCACTGGTGGGCGAAGCGTTTCCACACAAAATTTCATATGTGCCTCTCGGATAAGCATCCACCCAGCGCTCCCTGGATACCTATTTCTACAATTGTCAGGTGCTTACAAAACAATCACTTCAACTTCATTCTGCTCAGCTAGGAATAGCTCAGGAGTATAAGTGCAGTATGCTAAGAAAAATTCTCCAGGTTTTGGCGTGGTCACTACGGCTCTCCTGTCACAGGTCCCGGGGATTGTCAACAACTGCGTAGTTGGACAGATTCCTAGTAGAGTAAACCTCAATTCCTCATTGCATGCCGAGATGATGGCGCACTACTCCAGTTCCTGTCTTCGTCTTCTCATTTATCCTGTTTTTAGTTACTTCATGCTTCCCAGTTTATAATGATCAGTTTTTTTACTTCTTTTATCTATTACTACTACTACTGTACTTATCCGTAATAACTCACTGGTCGTTTTCAGATCACTTGTAGTCACGTATATCCTGTTTCTTGGCTCACGTAAACTGCTCTGTATCATTCCAGCTTCGATCATCTTCATCTTTCTTTTCTCCCTCTGCTAATTTTCCCAGCATTTTCCTATAGTTTCACTATTTCCTCTGACATCTGCAGTGCCATATATATATATATATATATATATATATATATATATATATATATATATATATATATATATAAATAAGCATCCACAGTACAGATATATATATATACATATATATGTGTGTGAGAGAGAGAGGCCTGACAACCTACTTACGGTGTATGGGCCGCCTGGCACACTGAAGAAAAGCTGTGAAAAAGCTGATCTTCGGAGCTCCGAAGATGTTCATGAGCCACTTGATTGAGGCGAGACTTTGAAATCTCTACTGACACTTGTCGCCGAAGTATTTATCTTGTTAAATTCTATTCAGCATTCATGTACCTGACTAATGAATAACATGATGCATGAGCCATGTCTGGTGAGCTGGTGGATTATTAGAGATTAATTAATGAACTCCATATGCGAAGAATTCAATATCGTCATTCCAAACCAATTGAGTTAATTCTGAGCTTCTACAAGCGCTTTCAAATTCAATGCCGTTATTATTTCTGCCTCGGATATTTTTTTATTTATGAAACTAAATTTGTCGAAAAATATTCACTATATATTGTTGCGTATGTGTATGAGAGAGGCTTGAGCCAACGCATTTGTGAATTATTATTATTATGTGAGCAAATTACCTGCATGAGGTTTACATGGTATTACCTGAATTATTACTGGCAAATAATTTAGGTGAGATAAGTGGGACTTAAGCCACAGTAGGTCGCCGAACTGTAACTCCCTCGATGCCCACTTCATCAACATTCACACAAAAAGCTAGACCTGACATTAAATTAATAATTACAATATTAAAACCAGCTACTCTGGTAAATTAAAATTGTGTGGGCTGTATGATTAGGCTTGCTGGGTACACAAAAAAAATTCGTATTACACTGTAGATAGATCACACCACAACACCTGCCTGACACCTAGACCCTACACTGACCAACTAGAGATCTACATGAAAAGACTAATGGCGCAATTCCCTGTGAGTGATGGCGTATTCCTCATCTTCCGCCATCTACACGTAAATCTTGAGGTCCCGCAAATTTCCTGTCCCAATTCTTCAGCAGGGGACATTAACACGAGTTCGTATTACAAATTCAGGCCGAAAAACCCCACTTGACCTTCGAGAACGCTTGATTACATTGCAAAATTCAGACCAGTGTTCACACATTAAATTCAGTATGGCGTCTTCTGCGACGTCACTCCCCCGGCTGTTCTGCCTCCCCCCCTCACTCGAAATTTCTCGAAGAGTCCAAATAGCATCACATTTTAATACGCAATTATTATATTATTCATTTATTTGTTCTACATTTAGGAAATTGTGTAAAAAAAAAAAATTCTACAGCATTAAAGGGCTGATAATTTTAGTACTGAACGATAACCCACTATGAGAAATTTACAGCTCAGGTTAAATATATTTACTAGTCTCATTTCACATCATTAATTAAATAATGTATCTTCTTATCAGCTTCAAACGGTGGTATCATACTGAGTGATAGGTTAAGAATGATTTTGGGCTGTGTAGATGTCAGTTTTCCAATCTTCATGAAGAAATTGGGATGTTGCTTTCTATATAGTAACTTGTAAATGGCTCTTTGCGATCACCTTCAAAGTAAGGTACGGATCCTTAATGAACTGTGTAGGTGCATATCAAGAACCTCTAGTGAGCCTGCTGTTACTATATTGTTAAATATAAATATATGAAAATAACAGGAATGTAGAGAATTTAAAATAAAATTTTAAAAGGAAAACTGAAAACCAATGAAAACTTACTTTTTATAGTGAGTTGAAGTTTGTCAAATTTAGCTTAGTTTCTCGAGGTGAAAATTCACATAAAAGCCTTGCTACGTTCAGCATTTTTTTAATTAAAAATAAAGTATTTTTTCTTACCTGATTGTAGAGCAATAAAAACTGTGTGTGTGTGTGTGTGTGTGTGTGTGTGTGTGTGTATTTTGTTTTCCAAATACAGTGGTACCCCGGTTTACGATGGTCCCCAAACTCACCCTTTTATGTAAGTTTATTTTTTTAAATGCTTTTGTAAGTGTAATTTTGGGGGTCTAAAAGGACTAGTCTATTTTACAACTTTTCTTAAGGAGATAAATTCGTTTGGTAATGGCACTTGAACAGCATTCTGGAATGAAAAAATATCGTAAACCGGGGTACCACTGTATCTCTTTTTTTTTAACGTGGTACACACGGGCTGTCTTTCCCCTCTCTAAACCAAATAACAAACAATTTGTTTAAAACAAGTTATTTTATTTTGCCAACAAATTAAGCAGTAAATTAGTTTAAAGGGATTCTTCGTCTCTCTCTGGACTGGGATGACACATAAATCACTCAGTTAGTTGGATACTATTTCTCTAAAATGCTATTAACAAAAGGAAAAAAATAACCTAAGAGTTACCCGTAAGAAGTGCAAGATGCGTATTGTATTGTAAACAACAGTCTGCAGTTTCTGTAAAATCTGGTACTGTTTAATACGAACAATGATAACACCTAAAACAACATATGCAATATCCACAAATTGGTAAATATGATTCAGATTAAATGTTGTTTTCAATAAATATATAGAAATTTAAATGTGGAACAATATTCTTTTGTTTCCTCGTAGCAAGAGGATCTACAAAGAAAAGATTCAATAAAACCAAGCGTTAAATATTTTCGATAATCATTATACCAACATACAGTTGTTGTTTCCTTTTGAGTTAAAAATAGCTGACGATTATTATATACTTCTGAAGAACGATTTTTTTTTAAATAATTAATAAAATCAAGATTTTACGAAGGCATTCTTGTAATTTGAATAAATTGAACTTTCATTGCCTACACGAAAAACAAAAACTCATAAGTAGAAATGTTTCAAGAGTATTTTTGGGGTTTAAATACATATAATCGCCCAGAAAGAATGGAGACTGTTGTTATAACTTTTATCTTTTTAATTGTTGCTGCTACAGTAGTTGGTAGTAGATATAATATTTTTATCTTGTATATTTGTTATTAGTGGAAGTAGTAATTACTGTATATTTATTATAGAATTATTACTATTAATAGTAACAGTAATATTTTATGTAATAATAAAATAAATTATTATTATTATTATTATTTTATCACTGTCGTTGTTGCAATTGTTGACACAAGATTTCATTAGCATCATCAATGCAAGTTAAAACTTGGTGAAATATTATTTCTATATCAAACTTTTAAATTAGCAGAATTTTTGCATCAATGATTGTGCACAGGAGAGCTGGTGTGGACGGAAGTGCATAATTAGGAAGCAGATTAAGGAAACAATAGTTAGGAAACAACTGTCAGTTAAACATATATTGAAAACAAGATAGATAACTGAGAAACACTGAAGGAGACAATATTGCGGGAAAGTATTGCGCGTAAATCAGTGGAAAAATCGAAACATCCCTCTTAACAATGTTCAAAAACTGCAGAGTTGAATGAGATATTATAGGTAGAAAATATGAATCACTGAACATTAAGAGAAACGAATTCGAGCGAAAACTTTCGATGGGAAGGGGGCAACACCTCCCTGAACTGAGGGTTGTAACTCCAGGGTGGTAGTCGATGCTAAAGGAATGGTATGAATATAGTTTCCCATCGAAGCAAGGTGACCCTACAAAGGAAGAAACACTTTCCCTATCACTCACCCCATTACTGTTTTGCCATTGGCGAGCCAATACTACAGTTAAAAACTGCAAAAATACCCACCCCTTCTTCAGAGAGCGGGCACTGTACTTTCCACCTCCAGGACTCGAGTCCGGCTAACCAATTTTCCTGAATCCCTTCATAAATGTTACCTTGCTCACACTCCAACAGCACGTCAAGTCATAAAAACCACTTGCTTAGATTCATTCCTGTCTAACATGTTCGCACACACACATCAAGCAGCCTTTCCTAGGACGACCCCTACACCGCCTTCCCTTCACTATAGATTTATACGCCCTCCAAGTGATCCTATTTTGTTCCATCCTCTCTATATGTCCGAACTACCTCAAACATCCCCTCTTCATCCCTCTGGATAATACTTATAGCAACCCTGCATCTCAATCCCCAAGCTGCGAATTCTCTGCGTAATATTCACACCACACATTGCCTTCAGACACACCTCCACTGCCTCCAGCTTCCTCCTTGTTGCAACATTTGCAATCCATGCTTCACATCCATATAAGAACCTTGGTACCACTATACTCTCATACATATCCTTTTTTGCTTCCATAGACAAGGTTCTTTGTCTCCACAGATGACTCAGTACACCACTCACCTTTTCCCTCTCGTCAATATAGTAGAGGAGGCTGGGTTTATTGAATATGGGGATACCTTTCTCGGATCGCACAGCGACCGAAATACATCTAGTTTTTTATATAAGTAAAATTGTCCTTTGTCAGTACGCATGTTATTCTTCCTTGAAGGTGAACATGTTATTGATCCTTTAGGTGAACATTTTATTGCTCCTTGTAGGTGAACATGTTATTGTTCCAAGTAGGTGAACATGTTATTGTTCCTTGTAGGTAAACATGTTACTGTTCCTTATATGTGAACATATTATTCCTTATGTGAACATGTTATTGTTCTATGTAGGTGAACATATTATGATTGTTCCATATATTGTGAACATGATAACTGTTCCTTGTAGATCAACGTGGCTTGTTTTATTGCAGGTATTGCAAACAAGTGTGGTAGACAGATACGTTGAGCGTAGCAAACCCTTATTATAAACACGTTTCGCGCACTCAGCACCCACACAGTGGCCTCTTTCAGTGACCTGAAAAATCCCACCAGAGTATCTGGGCATTGTCTATGTTAATGGTTACATCTGCACCAAATGAACATTTTTATGCACTATTTAGGTGAACAGGTGAACATGCTACGTCACCTTGTAAGTGAACCTGCTACGTCACCTTGTAGGTGAACATGCTACGTCACATCTTAGGTGAATATGCTATAACACTTAGAAGATAAGCTTACAGGTTCACCGCTTAACCGCGGTCAGTAGGTGAGGATGATGAAAGTGGTAGTAGGAACCTGCTTGACCCCGGTCAGTAGGTGAGGATGATGAAAGTGGTAGTAGGAACCTGCTTGACCCCGGTCAGTAGGTGATGATGATAAAAGTGGTAGTAGGAACCTGCTTGACCCCGGTCAGTAGGTGAGGATGATGAAAGTTTTAGTAGGAACCTGCTTGACCCCGGTCAGTAGGTGAGGATGATGAAAGTGGTAGTAGGAACCTGCTTGACCCCGGTCAGCAGGTGAGGATGATGAAAGTGGTAGTAGGAACCTGCTTGACCCCGGTCAGTAGGTGATGATGATAAAAGTGGTAGTAGGAACCTGCTTGACCCCGGTCAGTAGGTGAGGATGATGAAAGTTTTAGTAGGAACCTGCTTGACCCCGGTCAGTGGTGATGATATTAAAAGTGGTAGTAGGAACCTGCTTGACCCCGGTCAGTAGGTGAGGATGATAAAAGTGGTAGTAGGAACCTGCTTGACCGCGGTCAGTAGGTGAGGATGATAAAAGTGGTAGTAGGAACCTGCTTGACCCCGGTCAGTAGGTGAGGATGATAAAAGTGGTAGGAACCTGCTTGACCGCGGTCAGTAGGTGAGAATGATGAAAGTGGTAGTAGGAACCTGCTTGACCGCGGTCAGTAGGTGAGGATGATAAAAGTGGTAGTAGGAACCTGCTTGACCGCGGTCAGTAGGTGAGAATGATGAAAGTGGTAGTAGGAACCTGCTTGACCGCGGTCAGTAGGTGAGGATGATAAAAGTGGTAGTATGAACCTGCTTGACCGCAGTCAGTAGGTGAGGATGATGAAAGTGGTAGTAGGAACCTGCTTGACTGCGGTCAGTAGGTGAGGATGATGAAAGTGGTAGTAGGAACCTGCTTGACCGCGGTCAGTAGGTGAGGATGATGAAAGTGGTAGTAGGAAACTGCTTAATACATTTTCCATATCCTGCGCACCGTGGTGTTTGATATATCCTGCGCACCGTGGTGTGTGATATATCCTGCGTACCGTGGTGTGTGAATATATCCTGCACACCGTGGTGTGTGAATATGTCCTGCGCACCGTGGTGTGTGAATATATCCTGCGCACCATGGTGTGTGAATATATCCTGCGCACCGTGGTGTGTGAATATGTCCTGCGCACCGTGGTGTGTGAATATGTCCTGCGCACCGTTATGTGTGATATATCCTGCGCACCGTGGTGTGTGAATATATCCTGCGCACCGTGGTGTGTGAATATATCCTGCGCACCGTGGTGTGTGAATATGTCCTGCGCACCATGGTGTGTGAATATGTCCTGCGCACCGTGATGTGTGAATATATCCTGCGCACCATGGTGTGTGATATATCCTGCGCACCATGGTGTGTGAATATATCCTGCGCACCGTGGTGTGTGAATATGTCCTGCGCACCGTGGAGTTGAATATATCATGCGCACCGTGGTGTGTGAATATATCCTGCGCACCATGGTGTGTGATATATCCTGCGCACCATGGTGTGTGAATATATCCTGCGCACCGTGGTGTGTGAATATGTCCTGCGCACCGTGGTGTGTGATATATCCTGTGCACCATGGTGTGTGACTATATCCTGCGCACCGTGGTGTGTGAATATATCCTGTGCACCATGGTGTGTGAATATGTCCTGCGCACCGTGGTGTGTGATATATCCTGTGCACCAAGGTGTGTGAATATATCCTGCGCACCGTGGTGTGTGAATATATCCTGGCACCGTGGTGTGTGAATATATCCTGCGCACCGTGGTGTGTGAATATATCCTGCGCACCGTGGTGTGTGAATATATCCTGCACCGTGGTGTGTGAATATATCCTGCGCACCGTGGTGTGTGAATATATCCTACGCACCGTGGTGTGTGAATATGTCCTGCGCACCGTGGTGTGTGATATATCCTGTGCACCATGGTGTGTGACTATATCCTGCGCACCGTGGTGTGTGAACATATCCTGCGCACCATGGTGTGTGAATATATCCTGCGCACCGTGGTGTATGAATATATCCTGCGCACCATGGTGTGTGTGAATATATCCTGCGCACCGTGGTGTGTGATATATCCTGCGCATCGTGGTGTGTGAATATATCCTGCGCACCGTGGTATGTGATATATCCTGCGCACCGTGGTGTGTGATACATTATATCATGCGCACTGTGGTGTGATACATTATATCTTGCGCACTGTGGTGTGTGATATATTATATCCTGCGAACTGTGGTGTATGATACATTATATCCTGCGCACTGTGGTGTATGATACATTATATCCTGCGCACTGAGGTGTATGATACATTATATCCTGCGCACTGTGGTATATGATACATTATATCCTGTGCACTGTGGTGTATGATACATTATATCCTGCGCACTATAGTGTATGATACATTATATCCTGCGCACTGTGGTGTGTGATACATTATGTCCTGTACACTGTGGTGTGTGGTGCAATCTCTATATCCTGTGCACTGTGGTGCTTAGTACATTATATCCTGTGCACTGTGGTGCGTGGTACATTCTCTGTACATCCTGTGCACTATGGTGCTTAGTACATTATCTCCATCCTGTACATTGTACAAGTTGTATTAATATGGTATTCCGAAGGTGGTAGGTACATTGTACAGGTTTTAGCAAAAGTGTTTAACTACCTGTTAAGACCCAGTAAGGCCTGAGATATGTCAACGACTTCTGGATTGAGCTAGTTTG
>WNWK01003372.1:12500-130000 GCA_009830355.1 Cherax destructor | reverse complement strand
AAGAAATTTCTGCTGTACGATGTATAACTGAAAGGGGAGGGGGCCAAATTTGTCCTTGAACAACAAATTTCAGATAGTTTCGCGTTTCCTTGGATATATTTAGTTCATTGTATATAATAGGATAAGCCTAGAGCAGCGAGGAGTGTTCAACTTAAAGCAGCGAGGAGTGTTCAACTTAGAGTAGCGAGGAGTGTTCAACTTAGAGCAGCGAGGAGTGTTCAACTTAGAGCAGCGAGGAGTGTTCAACTTAGAGCAGCGAGGAGTGTTCAACTTAGAGCAGCGAGGAGTGTGCAACTTAGAGCAGCGAGGAGTGTTCAACTTAGAGCATAAATGTAGTGTTAACTTAGAGTGGAACATCGGAGTGGTGTTAGTTCAAAGCGTCCGGGTATTTTGATATGGATTCCAAGATGGTGAAGATACTCTTGTTGTAAATAATATATAGGTCACAGTACGAGCCTCAAGTGTGGTGAGTTTATATTAGCAAAACTGTATACATAATGGTTACTGAAGGGTGAGTAGTAGTGGTGGTGAGGGGGTTAGTATGTTGTGGTTGAGGTGGGGAGTTGGGTGTTTCGGTGGTGGTCGGGTTGGTTGTTGTGGGGAACGTAGTAGGGAGGGGTTGTGGAGGTGGGGACTGTAAAGAGAGGGGGTGGGGAGGGGTGGGAGAGATGGTGATAGAGAAGTGGAGGTGGGGATTACAAGGAGGGGGGTATTGAGGAGGGGAGCGGTGGGGGCTGTTAAGGGGTAGTGGTGGTTGCAGGGGAGGTAGTAGAGAGGGTGCCACAAGGTCATATAAGCACTCTCCTCCCCAGTGTTGCTACGCTCCAGCTCATCCTACTGGGGTTATCTCACTCATTTATGCTCACGCACTCTTCCCCCGTCTCTCTAGTCTTTCATAATAATAATAATAATAATAGTAATAGTAATAATAATAATAATAATTAATAATAATAAATCTAAAAATAAAAGCACTTCTAAAAATCAAGTGCTATATATATATATATCTTGATGCGTAGCTCAAACATTGTCAACTCTCAAATATCCACAGTTGTGGAGGCAGGATCCATACATAGCTTTAAGAAGAGGTATGATAAAGCTTATGGAGCAGGGAGAGTGACCTAGTAGCGACCAGTGAAGAGGCGGGTCCATGAGCTGTGACTCGACTCCTGCAACCAGTTAGGTGAATACACACACACACACACACACACACACACACACACACATACATTTGAGAGGAGACCTGACACTTCAAGGCTTAACACACGTAATATGCCATACTTATCTTCGGGGCCAAGAACACGAGCTCCTCTTCCACAATCCTGAAAAGGCTTTTTCTGTAATACATCGTTTCTTCGCGAGAACATCACACATGGAAGACATTTCTTTGGCACCTTTCTCAAGTGTACCATTGAAATTCACAAGCCTAGCTTGAGTACGGCGGTTAGTAGTGTTTTGTTCGCCAGGAAACAGTAGTCTTCTGATAGGGGCTTTAATCATATGATGACCCGTTAACTGGCTAAGGATTCTTACATAGTAGTGTATAATAATATGTTTTCTGGTTGCTGAGAATCACAACGCACCTCGAACTAATCGTCAGGTAGTACAAAATGGAGAAAAACGATGGTAAGGGTACTGTGTATTTCGGCCTAGAAGTTCATGCTGTGAAGTGCTCTTCGCCCATGGACGAGTTACCCTTCCCTTCCTCAGATCAAATTTGATTGATTCCTATTTCCCAGGAGCTGTATGACCCCTACGGATTTAGAGCTTCCCCATAATAATCGGCCTACAAGTGAGGTCTTTAGCGGACCTTAATAGACACACGTTGTTTAGAGCTCCTCTCACTTGCTGAATTACATACATGTAGCTTTGTGCAAGTTGTTATAATCATGGTGAGCACTAAACCCGTAGGATGTTTTGTGCAAGTGACTAGTGTTAAACTTTTTTTTTTATTTGTACTTCAGTATGACCCTTAAGTATGATTATAATAATTTATTTGTAATTATGATTCACTGACATGAGATTGAGCTTCGGTATGGGAACCCTTTCACTAGGGGGAGTTTACCTCGATGCTGGTGAAGTTCTCGTGATCCAAGGAACTGGAGTTGTGTGCTGCCTTATCATTACTTGGTTTAAACCTGATTTCCTCCCAGGTACTACATGACACCTAAGCGTTAAGCACTCCCACAAGAATGTAATAATTCGGTCTGGATAACCCAGGAAGAACTCAGGATGGAGGAAGCAAGTAAGTCCTCTATTACAATAATGTTTGTGTAGTCCTTGTCTCTGTGTGGGTTAGCTAGTGCTATTTTTTTTATCTAGTGCTATTTTATGGTTGCCCCAAATGCTCCACATAATCAGGGATTTTGTATAAAGCATATAAGTAATGCCAGTTGTATACTGTACTTTTTATATAAATATTTATATAAATATTATCAACTTCGTGTATATTTTGTAAAAAACTTGCTGACTTGGCTTATCCGGCAAGGATTTTTTTTTCTGAGGAAAACGAATCCATTTTAATTTTAACTCTTAAGTCTTCGAAAATGAATCTGATAATGAAATTCATTCATTTCCTTATGTAAAATTTTGTAAAGCTAGGGTGCTAAGATAGTTTACATGTATATTAAAAAAAATCATGCAATGCATGTGAATATATCAACATGCAGTTTCCAAGATGTTGGTTGGTTTATTAGGTTTAAACCTTATCGGCTTCAAGAAGGTCACTGACTGAATGTCACCTATATACCACCGTCGAAAAATACTTTAATCTTAAATTAGGGATAAACTTTACTCTCAGTACATACTGAGAGATATACGCCTCTCAGTGCATGGAGTCTTGTCCCCAATGCTGAGCGTCTCCGAGACTGCTGGGACAAAACCATAACGTGCGAGGTACAAATATTTGATGGCAGTGTGGTGGGAGGTGCCACAGGTGGGAGGGCACAAGGCATCGCTGGCTTACACTACTTACTCGGTGCACACCCCCTCCCTCCCCCCGTCACAAAGTGCCACTCCTATTCCACTAGTCTCCACAAGCTGTGACAGAAAGCTTTATTTTGATTTACTAAGCAATGCAGTTCAAGATTACGCTCCTGTTACATAACTGTTGGTTTCTAGGTCAGCACCTGATGTCACACTGAAGCCTTTACTTTCAGTTTTACTGCGCCGATGATCATCGTTCATAAAATCCCATGAGCATGTGACTTACCTGTGCCCTAGTGCTGATCATTTTCTGGAAGATCATTTATTTATCTATAATGCAATAGTAATGCAAGAAGCCTGAGGAAGTCTGGAAGGATTGCACCATAAGTACTTATGAAAAAAAAAGTCAGACATGTGCGTATAGCAGCTATGTGTGTATGGGTCTGTCACATTCTACACCGTCTATATTCGTCCATTCTCATGGTATAGAATGATGCTCAAGGCACCTTCAGCGTGAGCACATGTTCTCCCTCTTGAGAAGTGTATGTAGCTAAAGATTACAATTTGCAAGACTTAAGTAATCGTGTGAGGAGAAGAGATAAAAGTTAAGTCTGGGTGTGAGGTTCGCGGCCGCCGACAACTAGCGCAAGACTGGGTTACTGGGAGAAAGCTCTGGCGCGAGACTCAGTGTGTGATAGTCCACAGTGCGGGAGGTATGTTGTCTCCCCTCCCCGGCGCTCTGTGTTGTATTAGCGCTTCCACCACATCGAGTCTGAGTTCGAATAATGGAGAATAACCTCATTTTTGGTGTGTACAAGGAAATTATCTAAGTGTCACTAGTGAATCTGCTGACGATCGTTGGAAATTAGTGAGATTTGAGGCAGTTTTGCCTTAGTGTTGGCTGGCTTGCGACTGGACCACTCGTCCGAATACTTCAGTCTAGGGTCTTGGCACCGTTTTCGGATCCGAATCCCAGTGTCCGCTTGCATATTTTGAAGTGAATTATAGTGTTTTATTCATAAGTTAAATACAGAGTTGCATATTTAACTAAAGGAACGAAAACCTGCAACAATTTTATAACATTTCAGTGAGAGGACGGACTTTTGGCAGCGTCCGATTCCGTCCACTATTCCCGGCACGAAGCGGGGTCAAGCATCGGCCACGACTTCGTCTTGTACCTCCGAAGACAGGTGAGATTCTCAGTGATATAGTCCTATCATGTGTTGTATGCACATTAATGATTAACAAATATGTACGAGTTTTAACTTCGTGAATTATATTTCATTATCAGTGAAGAAAATATTTAAGAAGGTTGATGATACAAATGGAAAACATTTTTTTTTACCCTGAACAAATGTAAGTTGTGACAATTTTATTATTATTTGGAAATTATTAAGGAAGGAAAACGGGATGCAGTTACTTAATTGCTTGAATAATTTTGAAGCTGGGGTTGACAGGAAGCTCCGACGTCTCCAGGTAAGGTCATGACACTATTCGAGGTCAAGCTCGTGTTAGCTAGAGCCTCAGGTCATACGAATAATGAACTAAAATATCAACTGCCAAAATTAATATGCTGTCAATTAATTGTTACCAAACCCCTATTTTCATTCTCTTCGCACTAGTGAACTAAGGTTTTTTTTATTGTTCTAAATACAAATGTTGCACTTGCATTTCATTTTATACCTTGAGGACAAGTATCAATTATTTTTTTTCGTGTTTTAAAAAAAAATAATGGGTATCATGAATACAGGCAGCCTCATGACCAGTAACACCCGTATTTAGAATCATAACCTATTAAATAATTATTTGTTTTCAAGCTAATAATGCCATGTATAAAGACATTCTATTTTAGCAAGAATGTTTGAGGATGACAACCTACTACTTTCTGGTTTGATTAAATGGAATTTTGAAGTATAAAAGCTATTATTTTTATGTTATGACAGCATTTACAGTTACCTCGTGTTATAAGTTGCAGTACTTTTGGGATATTGAGCTTAATATAGCAACACGCTTGCCGTCAGCCAGATATCACTGAAGTAGAGGCCGGATATAATTTATAAGTCTTCGGTTTTTCTACTTACAGATGTCGCCTGAATACAATACGATTATTTTCTGGTGATTGGTTCCAAATGGGGAACTGCTGACAGTAGTATATTTCACTTTGTTTAGAGCTTTATCACATCTCAATAAAACCATAACTTGATTAGTCTACGCACAGCTTATTCTGGAACTTATCTTTTCTCAATTACCTCTGTGGTTTCTTGGACGCATCAAGGGTTATGCCAGCGGTTTTCCAGTAATTAGATATTATTATTTATTAATATTGTATTGTATCTAAATATTGTTATCAATCATAAAGGAAAATGCGTAAATGTCAGTAATGTTAGATTTTTAAATAATAATAATAAAACTTGTGTATTTGTAATTTTAAGGGTAAGTGTTTTTTTTCTGAAAAGGTTGCTATGTTTGCCTGCTTTTACTTATACACAGTTATATATGTAGATAGATAAATAAATAAAAGGTACAGCAGGTATCAAGGTGACGAGTATACAACTGGCCCACGAGAACACTGCTAACCTAGTTGAGAATTATGTGAATGTGTCGAGTTGGTGTATTAAGTTCATTGACACGCTCGTTGACGAAACACAGCTCTCAACATGTCCTATTGCGTATGTACATTTTATACTAACACCAGTAATACTAATTAAAAAAGTGCAAGTAATCAATGCAATTCGAAATTGAGTGCAGATACTGTGCAAATGTGCGCAGATCCTCTTCGCGCAGTTCATCTGCGCAAGCCTGCACATGCGCGCTTTATCCTACCTCTTGCTGCTCATGTAGTCCCTGATTGTAGATATACATCACTACTGTACTAGCTCAGCATGTGGACTTTCTGGTCGGATGTCTACCCATACACTCAGGACCACCACCACCACAGCGCACCCTTGGAGCCACAACTTTCAGGCCCTGGTACGGATTGGTGTTTGTGCCCATTCCAACATATACTTAAAAAAATTGCGTAAAAGTAAAGTATCCGCTGTTTTTGGTGGTAAAGACCTACTGACTGGATGACCTGCTTTGCAGGTTACGGGTATCCTTTCTGTGAAGTAGTTCGTCATTATTGTTTATGAATATTTTTTGTCATTTCTTTTATCTCAGTGGATGGAGAATACCTGAGCAAACTTGGACATTCTTTCTTATATTTCGCAAATATCACTTCTCATTTTGGATAGTATTTCTAGATAAAGAGTACATTACGCAACATTAGTACCGAAAAATATTTGCACAACTAATGCGGATTAGAAACAAAATCATCTGTGTACAAGAAAAAATAGACACTGTCCATTTTCTAGTTAAAAAGGCTAGTGCCAATAAGGGGTTTGTTCCATTAAGAATACAATATTTATCACACGAAACAGTGTGATGTACAGTAAACATTAAAATTAGATACAAGGAACATTTATGTCTTCTAAATTTCAAGTATACCGAGTAAGGATTTAACGGATTCTATATTAACTTTCTAAACAATTTGAGCAACAGGTTATAAGCAGAAATTAGTCTTATATTGCACCTTATTGTACCGTAACCATAGTATGGAGTAAGTCTGACACCTGATAGAGTGACTGTACTGTCACTGTCAGTGTCACTGATGAATAGGCTACATTGTTGGCAATATTTGCACTGCGTCATAACCGTGAAGGTTAATTACGTGCTGCGGTTTTAATGAGCGTCTCATCATTTTGCATCCCGGTTTTCCAAAATTATCATTATCTGTTAATCTTATTACCTTCAGTATAAAAACGCTGACTAACTGGTTATATGCTGTGCAGGAATGGAGGAGCCCGGGCGTTAAGGACGAAAGCCAATATTTTTCTGCGACTGACAAGTAGTTTTATACTTCATTCCTAGATTTACTCAGTTATCTAATCATCACGATGTTCATCATCATCAGTATTAGCACTAATAATATTTGCGTGATTGGACATTATAACTAGTTTCCATTTTTCCGTTTGGTTACATGGTTGCAAATATTTTGTAGTTGTATTTATTCTGTTTGGTTTCATAACTCTGAATATTTTTTTATTCCACAGTTGCAAATATATTTTTGATTTGCTCATTAGTTGCTAATATTTTTAGTTTGGTTTCATAGTTGCAATAATTTTATTCAGTTTGATAGCTCCGAATATTTCGTTTACTTTCATAGTTGTAAGTACAGTACATACTTCATTCCTCTGGGTTTGGTAGTCCTAAATATTTTGAGCCATTTATTTCAATATCCCCAAATATTTTATTGTCTTTCTGTAATACTCAGCATTTGCCATAACTTTATTCTGCAAGTATCAAGACTTTCAGTGTTTTTGTTTAGCCCATCTGCCGTTCTGTGTTGCATACTTATTTTCCTTTGTTATAACTTTCATTGTTGTTTTGTTAAATATTTGGCAGTTTACCTTTTGTTCTAGACAATCCTTTTACCTGGAATATACCTGGAGAGGGTTTCGGGGGTCAACGCCCCCTCAGGCCGGTCTGTGATCAGGCCTCATGGTGGATCAGGGCCTGATTAACCAGGCTGTTACTGTTGGCCGCAGGCTACCCGACGTACGAACTACAGCCCGGCTGGTCATTTCCGTAATTATTTTGATTAGTTTCGTATCTACAATTTTGCATTCTTGTATTTGCCGTGATTACCTTTTGTCTAACTGTTGATGATTCGGAGAATAATCGCCCCCGCAGATCGATCCCAGAGCAGGCCTACTCGCTTACTGGCCTGATCTGACAGTCAGGTCTTGGTGCTAGGCACTCATAGTCCAACTTATGATATATCCATGTCGCGGTTATGTTACTCGTAAAAACTCTTTTTCTTGTATTATATTGGGTACCTGCCATAACTTACTCAGTACTCTTTGTGGCTCAGTCTCGCACACGCCATGATTGTGACTTATTAATACTTTCCGCGACTCCCCGCATGCCATTGTCCTGCTGTTACGTTTTCTTACGCTATTATTTTTTTTAGAACAGTCATTTAACCTGCATTTGCTACGACTTAAGCTTTCGGGCCGTTCTTAACTTTACTCTGGGTAAGAAATGTGATATAAGTGACTTTTACCGTGGAATGATTGTTGGTGCCAGACGGGGTAGTTTTATGTCTTAGAAACTGCTGATCTCGTGGGATTGTCACGCACAGCAGTCTCTATTGTTTACAGAGAAATGTGTGAAAAACAAAACATCCAGTGAACGGCAGTTCTGTGAGCAAAAACACCTTGTTAATAAGAGAGGTCAGAGGAAAATGGCCAGACTTTTTCAGACTGACAGGAAGGCGACAAAAACTCCAGTAGCCATGCATTACAACAGTGATATGCAGAAAAAATCTGAACGCACAGCATGTCCAGCCTTGAAGTAGATGGGATACAGCAGCAGACTACACTGGGTTTCACTCCTGTCAGCTAAGAACAGGAAACTGAGACTACAGTGGACACAGATTCACCAAAACTGGACAATTGAAGCTTGGAAAAACGTCGCCTGGTCTGACGAATCTCAGTTTCTCATGCAGCATGCAGATGGTAGGGTCAGAATTTGGAGTAAATCCTTAGGCTATGGTGAAACGGGAGATTCGCAACATTAATGAGCAGTCGACATATCTGCAGCAACTGCGTGATGCCGTCATCCCAACATGGATCAGAATCTCTCAGGTGTTTCCAGCACCTTGTTGAATTCATGCCACGAAGAATTCAGGCTGTTCTGCAGGCAAAGTGGGGCCCTGCCTAGTACCAGGAAAGTATACTTAATAAACTGGCCACTGAATGTGTCCATATATTTATATATGTCGTGCCGAATAGGTAAAACTGGTCAATTAGCAAGAAGTCATTTAAAATTAAGTCCTTTCTAAAAAAATTCTTATACGTTAAAGATATATTCTTTTCATTTATGTTAATGTAAAAATTAATAATTTTGTACCAAAAGAACCTTAGAAAACTTACCTAACCTTATTATTACAAGTGCAATTTAATTTAGCCTAATCCAACTAAATATTTTCAGCGAGCCACTAATCAGTCTAAAGATAGACAATCCAAATATTTTTTTTTTCATGAATGAGCCTCAAAACCCTGTCAGTGTATGCCAGATTTCTAACATAACCCTAACTCCACTAGACTGAGAAAGCCATTCACAACATGCCCATGCACTCAGCCCCAGGCCCAGACTCGTGGAACTGTGTTCATTAAGAACTGCAAGAAACCCCTCTCACGAGCCCTAGCTATGCTATGGAGAATGAGCATAGACACAGGTGAGATTCCACAGTCACTAAAAACAACGGATATAGCCCCACTCCATAAAGGTGGCAGCAAAGCAATAGCTAAGAACTATAGACTTTACCGTCTCACATCATAAAAATCTTTGAAAGAGTTCTAAGAAACAGGATTGCAAACCACTTGGACTCCCAACAATTGCACAATCCAATCCAAGGCAACATGGGTTCAGAGCAATCGCTCCTGCCTCTCGCAGCTACTGGATCACTATGATATGGTCTTGGATGCACTGGAAAACAAACAGAATGCAGATGTAGTATACACAGATTTTGCAAAAGCCTTTGACAAGTGCGATCATGGTGTAATAGCACACAAAATGTGTGCTAAAGGGATAACTGGCAAAGTAGGCAGATGGATCTTCAAATTTCTAACACATCAAACACAAAGAGTAGTGGTAAACAGAGTTAAATCGGAAGCTGCCATAGTGAAGAGCTCTGTTCCACAAGGCACAGTACTTGCCCCTATCATATTCCTCATCCTTATATCAGACATAGACAGAGATGTAAACCATAGCACCGTATCATCCTTTGCTAACGATACTAGGATCTGCATGAGAGTGTCATCCACTAAGGACACGGCAAATCTCCAAGAAGATATAAACCAAGTTTTCCAATGGGCAACGGAGAACAATATGATGTTCAATGAAAGCAAATTCCAACTACTCCGTTATGGAAAACTGGAGGAAATAATAGCTAGAACTGAGTACGTATACTACAAACTCTAATCACACAATAGAGCGGAAAAGTAATGTGAATGACCTGGGAGTGATAATGTCTGAGGATCTCACCTTCAAGGATCACAACAGTGTCACTATCACATCTGGGAGGAAACTGATAGGATGGATAATGAGAACATTCAAGACAAGAAATGCCAAGTCAATGATGATCCTTTTAAATCACTTGTTCTCTTTAGGCTGGAATACTTCTGTACATTAACATCTCCATTCAAGGCAGGTGAAATTGCAGATCTAGAGAATGTACAGAGAACCTTTACTGCACATATAAGTTCCATCAAACATCTTAATTACTGGGAACGCTTGGAAGCACTTGACTTGTACTCACTGGAGTGCAGGCGAGAGATACATCATAATCTACACTTGGAAGTTCCTAGAGGGACTGGTCCCTAATCTGCACACAGAAATCACTCCCTACGAAAGCAAAAGACTTGGACGGCGATGCAACATACCCCCAGTGAAAAGTAGGGGCGCCATTAGTACACTAAGAGAAAACACATTAAGTGTCTGGGGCCCAAGACTGTTCAACAGCCTCCCACCAGCCATAAGGGGTATTACCAATAGACCCCTGGTTGTCTTCAAGAGGGAGCTGAACAGATACCTAAAGTCAGTGCCGGATCAGCCGGGCTGTGGTTCGTACGTTGGACTACGTGCGGCCAGCAGTAACAGCCTCGTTGATCAGGCCCTGATCCACCAGGAGGCCTGGTCATGGACCGGGCCGCGGGGGCGTTGATCCCCGGAATACCCTCCAGGTAGGTAGGTAGAATAATTTAATAAACAAACACAATGAAATATATTTTTTTTCGTTAGATTCAGAATGATTTTTGCGAAATTATTGCAAACACAAATTTTCGCTTGCCTTATTCGGCAAGAGGAGCATTGCTATTTAAGCCAAGATCGCGTTTTACCTATTCGCAACGATATATATATATATATATATATATATATATATATATATATATATATATATATATATATGCAAAAAGATCACAATAAACAGGTGATATCAAAATATGCAAGACAACCACTATAGTTCCTTGATAATGTGAGTAGTCACGAAAGCGCTTTAAATTCCTCTATTTTTTCATAGTGGTTGTCTTGCATATATATACGTATATATATATATATATATATATATATATATAATATATATCGTGCCGATTAGGTAAAACTGGTCAATTAGCAAGAACTCATCTAAAATTGAGTCCTTTTTAAAATTTTCTCTTATACGTTTAAAGATATATATTTTTCATTTATGTTAATGTAAGAATTTAAAATTTTGTACCAAGAGAAACTTTGAAAATCTACCTAACCTTATTACAACAAGCGCAATTTAATTTAGCCTAACCCAACTAAATATATTTTAGATACGTTAACATTAATTTAATAATAAACAAACACAATGAAATATATTTTTTTCATTATGTTCAGAATGATTTTGACGAAATTATTGCATACACAAATTTTCACTTGTCTTATATGGCAAGGTGAGCGTTGCTATTTAAGCCAAAATCGCAAGTTTTACCTAATCGGCACGACATATATATAATACAAACGATCGATGGCGGTATGCATGATCTTCCTCTCACGATACAGACTATCTTGCGCAATAATCTTAGAAATAATGTCTCCCTCAAGGCAAGCATTGGCCTGCGAGGCAATGTCTTAAATCGGTAACTTACTCCAAAATGAGGCAGTATTGAAATTAGACTTTTAATAATGGATTTAATCAAGTAAAGTGGGTCGTGGTATTGACAGTCGTTAGACTGCATTTACCTAGTTTTCCACCATTCGTTTCAGTTGAATGAAGGAAAGATTCGATGCTGTTTGGGATACTCGAAGTCATTGCGTCGAAAGACATTTAGGAAGGAAATATTTTCGTTTCATTACTTCGGCATAGCTGAAATTATCCAGTACTGGTAGGCACAAACACCTCCCTATCTGCGCTCATAGCCTAGCCAACCATACATCCCCCACCTGGGGGGGCCAATGCCGGGTCACCATCTGGAAAGACCCGGGCCGGGACAGCACCGGCGATCCTACTACTTACTAGCCAACCATTAATGCAGTGAGATCTGTTCCACCAGAAGCCTCAAACATCGATCCACAGGTACCACTACCGCAATCCACGAAAACAGACTGAATGAACTGAGAAAGTTGGAAGAATGAATTGGGGATATAAACGTTACATCTTATACCTTCTCACAAAGGGGGCCCGACTGTGGTAGACACTATATGAATATGACGAGTTTTTAAGTCGATTTTCACACACACAAAAAAAAAAACCACTCGATCTTTCCCAGTTAGAATAAAAAAAACACAATCTTTCCCTGTAGAATCAAATTACTCTTCCAGTTGAAATTCGGGGATTAGGTGTCTGCAAGGCAACGCAGATAACATTACCTACGGTACGGGTGAGTTTAGAACTCATGGCAAGTGAGTCGTAAAACTCCAGGCCAGCGCGTAAGCCACTGGGCCAGCTGGCTACAATAAGACTCATCCAGTTAAGTATATTTAGACACCATAGGGAGGTTAGCATGGGCCACTACTGTAACCCCACCCGTACCGTGGTTTGTTTGCAATCGTGTTATTACGATTTCGTGAGTCAACATTACCTACCTTCTTATCGTCTTATGTTGCATCTTAGGAATTAGCTGTGAAGATTCACCATAAGCTCTTCTCAGATCTACGTTAGAATTAATAATCCTACGTTCATCATAAGAGTCAGGCAATGGAATACTCATGCAGTAACGTCAGTGATATTAACTTCTAAAGGCTTGAAACACTCCCACTGGAATAATCCCACAATGAAAAATATTGTCTAACTGTGCTTGAGTATGTGATTAGGTGGGAGAGAGCTTACTCGTTTGCTGTGTGAGCTTATGCTTGGGATTTCCCTACCAGGTGTTACTAATTCCTCCCTTAGTACTTGCTGACCATTTGCTTTGATACAGCGCTGTGCCTAGCGGAACCCTGGTATAGCTCTGACAGTGCATCGACAGACTAATTCAGCCTCCAGGGTCTCAGCGTGGCCACAGCCCAACACAGAGAGCCTCGATGCAGATCTGATGGCAGGCAAAAGCTTCCACATGGAATCGCCATGCTATCTTGAGTAATCCTTCAAGGGGGGTTGCCTTGATATTAATTAATGGCTTTTAATCCAGAGAATTGAAGCTACTGTACCCTTCCTTGGATCAAATCTGATTACCTCCCATTACCCAGCTTCTGTATGGCCTTAGTGGTTTTAGCACTTCCCCAGTAACCAACATTTATTTTTAACACAGTGGATCAGAAGAGTTGGAATTGCCAGCTTCACGAATTCCCCGATGACCAGAAAATACAGGTAGTTAGTGCTGTAGCCAGTGGAAATTTAAAAAAAAAAATAGTCGTATTAATGAAGACATCACTACAGCGATATATACTTTGAAAAATGCTCACACTAGTTTCTTGGAGGAGTCTGGTAATATACTTTTATTATTATTATTATTATTATTATTATTATTATTATTATTATTTGCATGAAGTGCTAAATTGGTGAAGGTCAGTCAGCACAAGGAGTGGTGAAGGCTGGATTACCTGTCAGTTAATAGCGTGAAAGAAACAGCAAGTTTCGTGTTCTATTTCCCAACCTGATGAGATGACTGCCTATATTTAAATCTTTCCAAAAGGGATGTCTTGATGCTGGTGAAGGACTCTTGAATCAAGGTATTGGAGCTTTTCCTTCTTCGGATCAAACGGGATGATTTCTCCATAATAATAATAATAATAATAATAATAATAATAATAATAATAATAATAATATAAAAATATAATAATGACAGTAATGACAATATCTTTGAGTAATGTAGTCTGCAATCCATTTGTCCTCAACAATAATGTTTAAAATTATACATATGTACTATAATAATTATAAACGTCTGTTGGGATTAAGTATGGTAGCAAGGTCATTTTTATTGATTAAATTAAGTGGAAATATGAATTATCATTACATGCAATTATGTAGGATTATTAAGTGATGAAGGTATAATTATACCCATTTTTCAATATTTTATAATTATTTTGAAGTTATTATAACGTTTATAAACAACCCTTATTGTTTATGTGCAACAATAAATATGTGACCTTAAAGATTATCCATACTTATATTGAGATATTATCTCTTCGTTATACGTATATGTATATACGATTATCTATAATTATTATGTAGTGCAAAATCAGTTATTTTCTAAAATCATTATATAAAATAATTTTTATATATGCCTTGTACAATAATTTAAACTTTTCATTTTATGCTTTTATTTAATAACATTTGTAAATATTTGAACTTAGTATCAGTATCGCAATTACGAATTATCAGTAAATATACATAAACATTTTATTGATTTAATTTTATAAAACAATTTAATATTTTATCACTGCAATCAGGTTCTGAAATTATTTTTATTATTATTATTATTATTATTATTATTATTATTATTACGTATTATTATTATTATCATCATAGGGAAGCTCAATAAGGGTCATACATCGCCTGAGGAATGGAAAGTACTGAGGTTGATCCAAGGAATGAATCAAGATTATCAGTGAACCCCCTTTCCCCTCCCCTCTTTGGGATCAGATCTTAAAACTGCTACAACAGAGATGGAAACCTGAACGCTTATGCAAAACTTGACATTATACAACTAAAACATATGCATGCTAAAATTAAAGAGTTTGGGTAGAAAATTATTCGGAGATAAGGACCAAAAAAGGCTCATCCATAAAATATGTATTTTAAATATGCTGTAATTTTCAAAGTAAACCGTATTGCGGCACATTGTTAAATTTCAGCTACCATCTCTCCCCCTCCGTTCCTTTGGATAATAATATAGATATTATGTTTATATGATTCAAGACCTAATTGGAATGATACAGCTTTGTATGACGCATAAGAATTTAATGTATTTTTGTGAATATAATAAGATTAATAATAATAATAATTTGAATAATTTGTTAAACATGTTTAGCGCTAAATCAGTGGCTATTTAGGCCCGAGGGCCGTGTGGCAGGAAGAACCTGGTTGATAAGGCGAGTAACAAGGAAGTCTATTCTCAGGCTGGCTGAGAGGGTAAAGGAGCCCTCGAAATCGGTCACAGGCATGCATGAAATTTCAGCAATTTACCAGAAGGCTAAACAGTAAGGACTTCACAAGAACCCCATGTAATTTTAAAATAAATTTATTAGTCTGTTCTTTTTAGATACAGTTGCTTCCATCCCTCGTAAATACACACACGTACACGAGCGAGTCTATCGACAAATGCTTTTGATAAACGGTAACTAACATTCACGCATGCACGCACCCTCACGAATTTTACCTATTCGGTAAAATTGGTCAATTAGCAAGAACTCATTTAAAATTAAGTCCTTTCTAAAAAATTTCTCTTATTCGTTTAAAAATATATTTTTTATTTATGTTAATGTAAAAATTAATAATTTTATACAAAAGGAACCTTAGAAAACTTACCTAACCTTATTATAACAAGCGCAATTTAATTTAGCCTGATCCAACTAATTATATTTTAGATAAGTTTACAATAATTTAATAGTAAACAAACACAATGAAATATATTTTTTTCGTTAGGTTCAGAATGATCTTTGCGAAATTATTGCATACACAAATTTTCGCTTGCCTTATTTGGCAAGAAGAGTGTCTAAAATATATTTAGTTGGATTAGGCTAAATTAAATTTCGCTTGTTATAATAAGGCTAGGTAAGTTTTCTAAGGTTTCTTTTGTATAAAATTATTAATTTTTACATTGACATGAATGAAAAAATATATATCTTTAAATGTATAAGAGAAAATTTTAGAAAGTACTTAATTTTAAATGAGTTCTTGCTAATTAACCAATTTTACCTATTCACACACACACACACACACACACACATATATATATATATATATATATATATATATATATATATATATATATATATATATATATATATATATATATAATGCAAGTATATGTGAGTAGTCACGAAAGCGCTTGGAATTCTTCTATTTTTCACAGTGGTTGTCTTGCATATATATATATATATATATATATATATATATATATATATATATATATATATATATATATATATATATATATATATATATATATATATATATATATATATATATATATATATATATATATATATATATATAATATATATATATATATATATATATATATATATATATATATGCACACACGAGGAGGTACCACTTTCAGAACTGATTGGGGACCCACAGCCTCAGAGAATAGAATAAACGTACTTCAGGGAAAACTCTGGAGGTTTCTCCCCGGAGCTGAGTATTTTCTTCTCCTATCACTCCCTATATGCTGTTTGTGAACAGCATATAGGGATGAAATCTCATAACCTACATCTCAAATACTTTATCCAACTCCCGGGGTGGGTCGTGTACCCAGAACGCTGCATGCACTTCTTTCCCCTCTGGTGATGATAAATGTGTAAGAAACACGTGTCATTGCTGAAGGGTATCCCACTTGTAAACAGGAAAACAGCAATCGTTATAAAACTATATTTTATCCACCATCTGGAGTCCTCACCAGCGGAATTCTGATGTAAAATTTAATAATTTATGTCCACAACAGGAACTGAAATGATATCTGTTTTAGAGATATCCAATATATAGTGAAAACTGTCTTTTTTTAAAAGCAAATGTCGTATAAGTCAACAATTTGTGTTTCTTATTGCAAAAGAAGAATATAGTGAAGAAAATGACAAAGAAATTATTAAGACAGTGTTGAGAGGTAGAGCGGCCATCCATTCAAGGAAGATGTAATGCCGTTATGCACGTTAAGGGCTCTTGATCCAAGTAATTGGAGCTAGCTCTCCCTCCTGTTAAACCTGATTATCTCCCATTCCATAGGCGTTGCATGGCCATTACGAATTGACCGTTACCCCATGAAAATAATAATAATTAGGCAGCCACCCACAAACGAACACGTTGTTGACAAATGACTCGTCCACAGAAAGGCCGAGTTTTATTTAATGATTGTCTACTGTACACCTCGTATATGGTATTTATAGTCACATTGTGCGCTCTATATAACAATCGTCTGATTAAATTCATATAAATAAAATTTCAAATGCATTTTGGGCAAAGCGTAAATAGGGAATACTTCATTTAAGATCGGCGAGGTGAGATAGCCAGCTGACAGATAATCCTGGAGACGCATGCTGATTGGCTGTCTCACAAGTGGGCGCTTAGTTATTGGCTGTCGGGTGTGCCCAATCATGGCGAGGACTCGCAAACAACATGCTAATGACCGGTGGGATTGGACGTCGCCTAGTGTTCAACACCGTGGTTTAGTTTATTTACTTTAAGTTAAAGCCTATCAACTGCACGTTGATCATAGGGTGAATGCAGTCCACCTGCATACTGTTATCATTAATACTTTAACTTTTAATATAGGGCATCAGAGTAAACTCCCGGTGCACATGTACATTGAGTTACATACTTCTCAGTGAATATACACTAACATATATTCATATCATTGTATTTACACTGAGATGTATTCATATCGGTGCACATACACTATGAGCCCCTGGTGTTTATGAGATACATACCTCTAGGTGTATATATAGATACTCTTGGTGCATATACCTCTCAGTATGCATATACCTCTCAGTATGCATATATATATATATATATATATATATATATATATATATATATATATATATATATATATATATATATATTATATATATATACACTGCGAGATGCACACCTCTCGTAGTGTTTCAGAACCAGTACTTGTCTACAATGTTTGCAATTTACAAGTATTAGACAAAACGATGTATGTTTTAAGACATTGATGACTAAGTAAATTTAATACTATCATATCGAAAAAAAAAAATTCAAAATTACAAAGGAATACATTAAAAAGCTGCTAATTAATGTATAGGAATGCAGAAACCTGTCAGATGTGAATCAGATAATGTTGCACTTATCTGAGCAAGGCTTTATTGAAGGTTTTAATTGAAAATTATATTAAAAGATACCAGTGTTAATAAATTATTACGGCAAAAATACGATAACAGTTTTGTAGAACATCTGTATAGTATTCATGAGAAATCATAATTCCCGAAAGGGTCATAGAGAGCCTAAGAGAGTAATAAGACTCGAAACTCATCAAAGGTATATCAAAGGTAAGCCTGGGGAATGTTAGGCAATCATATTTGATGCAGTGAAGGCGATGGTAGTTCCAGTTCTTTGAATCAAGAGATCTTTACCTCCCTTAAAGGAAGTTGAACATATAATTCTCTAAAGTATTATACAACATCATGATTAACAACGCACAGTAACACTCGAACATGCGGAACAAAAACAGAAATATATTACTACATCAGCAAACAGTAGAATAAATCAAGTGTAGTGTAACCTATCAAAGCTCAGTAGAATAAATAAAGCTCCATTACATGCTCTCTGTTAGAGAGGTGGGAGGGGATACGTTGATACTAGTGAAGGGCTCTTGCTCCAAGGGACTGGAGCTACTCTCTCCTTGGATCAAATCTGATTACTTCTAATTCCCCAAGAACCGTATGACTCTTATGGGCTTAGCGCTTTCCGTGAATATCATAATAATAATAATAATAACAATCCAAAACACGATAGAGCAGTAGAAACTAAACACAAATGACTATTGACTATTGTCCCAGCGTATTTGACACTTACACATAAATATGATAATAATAATTGTCCTTGAGGGTTTGAAATGAAGGAACTATAGAATGTGATGAATACAGTAGAATAGCAAACCCAACAGTAGAATAGTAGAGCTATCGATTTACAACCCAGACCTAGAAACTTAAACCAGAGCTTACGCGAGCAAAACTGTATTAGACCATATACCGTATATATAGAACACTAGAACATACGGAAGGACAATATAACACCTGTAATGTAAGAAATTACATACATGCTGATGAAAGCATTAAAGCGTCATAGCACAGAACACTACAAGAAGTATTAATGAGAGTATAACACAAAGAACTAAAGAACAAAAGTGTATATGAATCAGAAGAGCGCAAAATGTTGAAGAACAATAGAACACGTAAAACACAAGAGCGTATCATTGAGCACATACTATACTGAAATTAAAGTAACAATGCAGTGCATGATATTATAACATGCCAAAAAAATACATGATACATATGACATACCCGTGACCGGTTTCGAGGGATCTTCCACCCTCACAGCCAGGCCTGAGAATAGATGCCAATAATACAACATTCAGTGCATGATCATTTCTTCAGGATACGTGCAGTTACTTAGAGTTGTAATATGAGTGACTAGTTGTGTTGGCTCACTGATATCTGTCGTCCTTGCAGTTGATTGTGGGAGTGAACGTCCAAGTGTTCCCTTTGCCTCTCCTACAGTATTATTGATGGTATTTAGATATTGCCCAGTTTATTGATCGTTTGTACGAATTGGGTTATTGCTTTAGCTATTTTCTCCTTTATATGTAGTGGTAAGATCCCACCTCCCATGTTTTCGATGGTTAATGGTTTAACAGAACTATGGAATACATAATACTAGATCATTTATATTTGCAGAACACATTTAAAACATATAAAAGAATACTTGGAGTTCTAAAATAAAAAATCTAATATATTGAGCTGCTATAGTATTAATATTAGCAGTTAAAATAGTGAAAAAGAGACATGTTTCAGAACAAGGTTTCAGTCGGACAAAGTGGGTCTTTTTTCATTACTGTCGGTAGTACCTCATTTGGATCCAACAATAGAAACTTAAACATGCATGAGTAGAAAATAAAAAAACATAGAGAACAGTAAATGAGCATGAACATAGTAAAACACTTAAAATACTTGAGCATACGGTTAATTAAAACGTAAAGAAAACTAGACCATACAGAATGGTAGAACAGAATATATAAATATGAACAATAAAATAAAAATTAAGCATACAGACTAATATAACATACAATACTACAATATACAGAATAGCAGAACACAGAGAATACTCAAGCATACTAGATATTGTTGCACATTGTATACTTAAGCATAATGTATGATTTTCCTGTTATTTTTTTGTATATATCAATGCAAGTTTTTACTTTATTGGGGTTAGTAATTTCATTTTCATGCTGTTCCCATCAAAGCACTGCCATTAAGTTGTCATCCTATTTTATACTTCTGTTTACGATATCTTGATGTTATATATCCAAGTGAAGTAGTAAAGGGGTGGTAAAGGCTCGATTAACGTAATTATCCGTCGGCTAATCGCGAAACCGACGTACCACCTAACATCACTAGCTCAGTTGTCTAATTTAAAATATTTTAAAAATGTCTCCTGACAAAGACCAAAACCATAAAGTACTACTGAATCTTAAACACCCAATGTTTGTAGTATACTGATTGATCAGTCTTTATCCCCTAATAGCTGTTATTGTAATCAACTTTCTTAGTGAAGTCGCATATTTAAAACGACAAATTAGGGATAAATTAGTTAGTCAAGGATATGTATACTGAGTGGTGTATATCTCACCCGAGTGTTTACTTTAATCCCAGTTTTAGGGATTAAGGTATTTTTTATTTTTGGTGAAGAGGTTACATTTCAGTCTTAATGACGCTTGAGCAGTGGATAGGCTTTAAACCCAGATAACCATCTAACTATTTATTCGTCTGTATCCCAAAATGAGCCTTACACTTGCTATATAACAACACCATACACTTAATTTATTCCATCCCTTTGACATTCCTGTGAAAGTGTAGTCACCAATTATTGCAACACTATTCAATAAATCCATTGAAACCTCCACATTCCCATCAATTCTCAAAATAGCAAGGGTCACCCCGATCCATAAAGGAGGTGATCAAACAGACTTGAATAATTATAGACCAATATAGCACTTAGAAACTAAATAATGTAGATCTTAATCAAACTGGATGCGAAGAAGACTTAGGAGTTCCTGATACACTGGTCAACAATTTTTGAAAAGTAGTCTGCAACTTAAATGAGATGACAATTAATATGTTGTGTATACACCAACGGATCATCGAAGATTAATTAAAACCCGTGTTAGGACTGTTCTGACGAGTATTTTCCATAATTTATCGGGAGTTGTTAGTTATCGAAAAAAAGTATTAATAAAAAGATCCCTTCAAAATGTGCATTTAATGCAGTTGCTTAGACTAGCGTAGCAGTGCAATGTTTTTTTTTTTTTGTCTAATTTTAATAAAAAAAAATCCTTCCGCTCAAGGTGTTTCACTCCACCACCCACCTATCTCCATCCAGTTCCGTCTAACCGCCACACTAACCCAGTTAATATATCCACCTTCACCCAGCCATCCGCCATCATACCTACCCCTTCCCTCTCCTCCCAACATTTGTCCTACCCTCCATTTTTTCTCCCAACAATTTATATTTTCCCTGTGTGGGGGTAAGGGGCAAAGCTCCTCCTCGTGTCCGTCGCACCCTTCATCACCTCCACTTTGTATCGTAGCCTCCTCTTCCCTCGTAAATCGTAGCTTGCACCCCGTGTCCATCGTAGCCTCCACCTCTCGCATCAAACCAGGATATTGCCAATTAGATTTTTTAAGCGGTATACGATAGTGTATGCATAGTGACATCTTACTGGAAACCAGTTAATGTTAATTGAGGAAGGGAACAGGTTTAGATAGACATTAGTGAGTGGAAGCGGGTTATGTCCTAGTCCAGCCTATCTTCATTTTTACTAGACTACATTAATTTTCTTACTGAATTTCCACCTTCATTTTTTTTAACGCTCCCTGTAAATTTATGAATGCTATTTTCTCAGTTATAAATTAGGTTAAGTTAGGCATGGCTACATAATCCCATGAAAGCGCGTATTTAACCACACACACATGAACATTTAGAAAAGCAGCCACGAACTAGACGTCTTGGTGACTGCGCTGCACCAAAAAGCATCTAAATCTGCACGAGTGATACTCATGGTACGAAAATTGGTTGTCTAGTCAGAACGGGCATAGCGATAAAGGGAGGATGGGGTGCACCTCATTTGAGATTAACAGTCGAGAGTAGAATGAATGATTTGTTGATTTGTCCATTTATCATTAAGATTCTCTTATAGTTACGAGTTTAGTTGTTTTACTGGGGGTTAAAGCCTATCGTCTACACGAGAGTTATTAAGGCTGTGTCACCTGTAAACCACCTGGCAAGAATGCTTTAATACTTAATATAGAGATTATAGTACGCTCAGTATATATACAATGGGATATACATCCCTACAAGTGTATATACATTGCTACTCTTAGTGCATACACATCAAGAAAACTCCTCAGACTAAATACAAAGTTACATGCACTTATAAAGTGTTCGTCATTAAAGTACGCCGGGTGGATGGCACCCGACGTAATTTAGTGTCCAAAGTAATACCCTACCCTGGCACGTTTGTCGATTTGACAAAAATTTATACTGGCCTGGCAACTCGAAGTGAGGTGTCTCAGCATTTCCTATTGCTACTTACTATATCTAAAGTGCCTTCTGGGCATGTGTGATGGACGGTTTTGTGTCCGTGGTTTCCCTGCACTGTGTAGTCTTGCGGACCGAGTTCGTCGAACATTTTTTGGCAATCTAAGAAGTAATATGGGCAGGAGTAAGTCAGTGACACAAGAGACAATTGCAGAGATCTTTGGATTACAAAAGGCAGACCCATTAAACAAGTAAATAATAGAAGCCAGCGATGTATGTGAGCGTCCAGAGAGGACTGTGTTGCGTCTGTTCCTTGAGGACATGCCCACACCAAAAGCATGTCTAGGGAAGCCTAGAAAAATGTATACACTAAAGTTTACTATGAAACGTACCTAAAATTGGTCTGTTATCATTTGACCGACTCTTTCATTCAGTGGGGTGCAAGGTTTTTATGCAAGACAGTGTTCCTTGCCACACATCGAAATCTCTTTCAACGGTTTCGTGACTTTGAGGTAGCCTTCTTAGTTGACTAGTTGGGAAACTCCAGACGTGAACCCCTGGGCTGAGATAGAGAAGGATATCGACCTACTCCCACGGCTTTAGGACGCCATCCGTGACTCGTAGGGGAATTCACCCCACGAAACCCTGAATAATGTGTGTTAATCACTTCCTCGACGCTTGAAGGATGTCCGAGAACGCAAGAGGAGACCTATTATGTGGTAAAGGGGGCCAGCGTATTTTAATGACGAGCACTGTATGTTGCACATTATAAAATGACTGTCATGATTAACGCCTATCTGGAACCTAAAAGAGTATACACCAAATGACAACATATCCCCATTTTACTAGGTTAATTTTACCCGATTACCATCGTCAATTTCTGAACGTTCCGGGTAAATTTGCAAATGCTATTCTCTATATTTTAAGTTAGGTTAGGGTATATAAACCTATAAAAACGCGCTGTTTCAACACCCAGGTAACGTTAAAATCAAAACATTTTTTCACGTATAGTGTTAGGACGAGCTGAATGTTTTAAATGGCGAACACACAACTTTCATTTACTTCACAGAAAAGAAGCTCAATTTGATTTTTTTAATGTTAACTAATGAAAGAGATTTTTTTTTTACTTACACAGCCTTTGCTATTCTGCTGTTTATGTAGAAGGAAAAAAGTCATATGTATTTTTTATATTTTAGTAATTGCCCCTTAGTAAGTAGGGGTGGGGGAGAAGGGTTTTGGAGGAAGGTAGAGGGAAAGGGGTGTGGTAGGGAGGGTGACAGTGTGGAGTGAGGACAGGGAGTGAAGGAAGGTGGGCAGGGAAGAGGGAGGGTGTGGATTCGAGGTGAAGGAAGGAGGGGAGGGAGGAGGAAAGGTGAGAGATGAAGGGGAAGGCGGGAGAGGGGTGGAAGAAGGGTATGGGGAGGGGGGAGAAGGGTGAAGGAGGGGTGGGAGGAAGGTGTGGGATGGAGGAGAGGGAGGGGGAGTGGCGAAAGCAGGGGGTGGGAGGATTGAGAAATAAGAATGGGAGGGAGAGAGGATGGGAAATAAAAAAAAAGGAGAGGGAGAAAATGGGGTTAGAGAGGGAGGGGGCATTATATTAAAAACACTGGTACCTAGCTTTAGTATACATACGTTTTTAAGTTTAAAGCGCCTGAATAGACTGTTTAAACAAACACATAAGCAGTATAATGTGATCCTTTATTGACAACGTTTCGCCCACACAGTGGGCTTTATTAGATCTGTTTGTGACTTGATATTTTATACCATTTACTTCCATACTGTTTAAACACCATAGACTTTCACTTTCCGCTTCTTGAGTCGAGTTGTTTACCACAATTAGTGCAAGTATGGTCGTCATAATCATGTGTAGCAGTAATAGTTGTGGTGATCGTGGTGGTACCACGTTTGTGGTAGTGTGATGATGATACCACGTTGAAGTGGTGAGGGTGGTAGTGTAGTGGTGAGACCACGTTGGTGGAAGTGGTTGAGGTAGTGATAGTAGTGCTGACACTGCGTGGGTGGTAGTGGTTGCTGTGGTGATACTATTTTGGTGGTAGTGGTCAGAGTGGTGATGGGGTGGATTTGGTACTAACTTGCTGGTAGTGATTATGCTTGTAGTAATAGTAGTGATACCACCTTGCTGTTAGTGGTCAGGGTGATGGTAATCGTGGAACTAATATCACGTTGGTGGTATTTGTTATGCTGATGGTGATACCATGATGGTATCAACTATTGTGGTGCGAAAACCATGTTGGTGGTATTGTTTGTAATGGTAGTAGGGTTGATGGCAGTAAGTTAGGGAAGGTAGTAATAGTGGTGGTGGCGGTACCATTTGGTCTTGGCACCGTGTTTGCTCTCAATCCATTTATATATTTACTGGTTTTTTTTTTATAAATGACTTTATTCGCCTGAATTATTTTGTTTTTATATTAGCCAGATTTAATCACATTTATTTTTTTCTCTTTTGTGTATATCGTAATATACGAACATTGGCGTTTTGTATTAAATTATTAATTTTGTACGTTTTCCCTGTATCAATATATGTATGTATAAATGTATGTATATATAAATATAAGTATGTATAAATGTAAATGTTTCCTGGCTGGTCACAGTATTGTTAGTTGCTTAAAACCACTTTGTTCTGTGGATGCATTTATATATATATATATATATATATATATATATATATATATATATATATATATATAATATATATATATGTCACCGAATAGGTAAAACTTACGATATTGAATTGAATAGCAACGCTCTTCTTGCCAAATATTTAGTTGGATTAGGCTAAATTAAATTGCGCTTGTTATAATAAGGTTGGGTAAGTTTTCTAAGGTACTTTTGGTACAAAATTATTAATTTTTACTTTAACATAAATGAAAAAAAGATCTCTTTAAACGTATAAGAGAAATATATATATATATATATATATATATATATATATATATATATATATATATATATGTCGTGCCGAATAGGTAAACTGGTTATTAACACGAACACATTTATAATTGTCCTTCTAAAATTTTCTCTTATATATATATATATATATATATATATATATATATATATATAAGAGAAAATTTTAGAAGGGACTTAATTATAAATGTGTTCGTGTTAATAACCAGTTTTATATATATATATATATTTATATATATATATATTTATATATATATATATATATATATATATATATATATATATATATATATATATATATATATATATATATATATATATATATATATATATATATATATATATATATAGTGTGTGTGTGTGCAGAACAAGTCACGTGGAAATGGAAATCTTTAGATAAAGTTCTTTCGCACTACCGTGCGTCTTCAGGAGCTATGCAATGTTGCATGACAGCAACAAATAGGAGGGGATATTCTCTGAGGCAAGGCAGAAGGTATCAGTGGCAACCCATGTCACTGATACCTTCTGCCTTGCCTCAGATAATTTCCCTCCTATCTGTTGCTGTCTTGCAACATTGCTTAGCTCTGAAGATGCAGGAGAGTGCGAAAGATCTTGAACTAAAGAGTTCCATCCCCATGTGGCTTGTTCTGATTGTTAAGATCGCCTGTTTGCGATTGTATTGTGTATATATATATATATATATATATATATATATATATATATATATATATATATATATATATATATATATATATATATATATTATATATATATATATTATATATATATATATGTGTGTGTGTGTGTGTGTGTGTGTACTCGCATATGTATGTATGTATGTTTGCACTGTAGCGCTTCACCGCACAGCGATGCAGCCAACCAAACCAGGAGATGAACTTTCTTAAGGTCATGGCGGCTAACATTTGCAGTTTTGTCTGTATCCGCCCAAGGTCGGCAACGATAACAGATATTATAAA
The DNA here is from genome assembly GCA_009830355.1 of Cherax destructor. NCBI lineage: Eukaryota > Metazoa > Arthropoda > Malacostraca > Decapoda > Parastacidae > Cherax > Cherax destructor. The sequence goes on along the minus strand of WNWK01003372.1, from coordinate 103,663 downwards.
GCCGTAGCTATTTTTTTGCACTCGTGTTCTAGACGGTGTTGTTGGTGTTGAGAAGTGTTTAGATTTGCTTTGGTGTTCACTGGGTCCACTGATTCCGACTAGTAACCCAACGGGCACTCTGCCGTGGCTAGCCATTGTGCCAGCGGCTACCGTATTTGCATGTTTGTAGACACTACCGTCTACATCAGTGCATCCCAGTGTTTGTTTCTTGCCGCGCTTCTGCCATAGGGCCAACGGCTGCCATATTCTCAAGCAACACCTATCTATAGCAGCATAGATCAACAGTTTTCTTGCCGCACCCCAATCATTAGGCCAACGGTTATCAGTAAGCCGGTCAGCCTATGACAAAGAACTGTGTCAGGGGAGTTTGCCGACAAATGCAACATAAACAACAACAAGGTTGTTGTGGGAGCAGTGAAGAATAGAGATTTGTGGTTAGGATCGTGTTGCAGAAATGGAGAAGGATAGAGACTTGTGGTTGGGGTTCTCTTCCCTTTTTAATTATTTGATTTGTATTATTTGCCGTATAGCCTTATAATATTTTACATATTTTTTTAGTAGATTAATAATAAGACATTATAGTGCTTTATTTTACCATAACCGTAATGCTTCATGTTGTTTTATTAATTTGGTTTATTTCTTTTCATTTTATTGTTCTAAAAGGCCAAAGAAACTTAAATAAGATTCTGCAAAAAATCAGTGGATACTAAAAAATAAAATATAGGTGGATGATACTAAAAATTGCGTAACAAATAGTTAACAGGAAGAAGAAAAAATGACAACAAATTATTTAAGCCCACAAACTTTGTTTTGCAGGAAACTGTGACTATTCACTAGAAACTGATGTTGAGTGCTTTTGTGGCTGGAAAATATTTTTTGTTTTATTTAAAGGGTTCTACAGGCCTTCAATTTAGAGTTCCTGCTTTTATTGTACAAGCTGAGAGCTTTTGTTCTACCTCAGCTCATTTAAACGCTTTCTCTTACCAATGTTTATTTAATTTTTAGATGTATACTTATGTACAGGATGAAGTTGGGGCCATAGTTTAAATTTGTGCTACTGGCTTTATTATTCATTATTATATTTCTAAATATGGCAGTATATCAAATCACAGAGCGAGTGTTAGTAATGTCAACATGTATCGAGATTTTACGAACGCGAGTCATTCGAGGACTGAAAGATATGATGGAGTGCTGTCACCAAGAGTACAGCCAGAATGATGTGTTGTGTGTATCCTGATGCGGGTGTTAGCCAGAAGATGACCACTCACTGGAAATTTTAGTTATACGAGCAAGGCGTTCTGCTGCCTTACTGGTCCTTCCAGCAAAAAAATTAAAGATCACATAAGATGAGGTGTGTTTGCCACCCCATAAAAAATGGATTGGAACACAGCAATGTCCAATTATGGCTGTCTATCGTGTGGTTTAATGTGTCTTTCTGTTTTAGGCTTTCGGCTGTTAAAGGTCATTAGCGCTGGTATTTGGTTTAATTGGATACTGTTCTTAAAAGAGAGATTGAACTAAGATCTTGGTGTATATAGACTCAGAGACATACCTGTCGGACTAAAGACACTATCAATCAGCTGTCTTCTGTTTGTCCTTCAGAATAGCAGGTCTTGAAGGCTTTTCTGAAATGACGGACAAATCTAGTCAGGAATGGAGTTGCATATTTCATGTTTCTAATCGAACGGAATAAAGGTGTGAAATCTCTAAATTAGCATCCGATAACTCTGGAGAAAGAGATAAGAACGAATGACTGCCTAAACTGACTTTTCGTGTTAAGCTGAACAGGGTTAGCTCCATATATCAGACCTAAGACCTTACACTCGACATCTAGGCGTACTTGATGCTATAAGTGGTGTTTCGTTATTCGGGAGTATTATTAAATTCGCTGGAAAATGGTAAACCCGTTGAATTTATAAGCGCCAAGGAAATAGGAGGGGTAAAAAGAATAAGGTTTGATATGAGGAAGGGAAGTGTAGCTCCAACATCTTGAATTAAATGCCCTTCACTGTCATGAAGGTACCTACCTACCTTGAAAGGCCCTCGAGAATAGAGTTACAGGTTATCCCATAAAATTTTGGCTCGCCTGCCCCAGGCGGCTATTTTAGATAACACTAATCTTGGCTTTCAACATATTTTGTTTTATAGATTTTAAGAAACGGTTACTGGGAACACTCAGGGTGGACGCAAGAGCCGGTCGTTGGGAACGTTCAGGGCTGACACAAGAACCGGTCGCAGGGAGCAATCGTCGAGAACGTTCGGGAAGGGACACGAGGACCGGTCGTTGGGAACGTTCGGGGTTGACACAAGAACCGGTCACAGGGAGCGATCGTTGGGACTACTCTGGAGGGACACAAGGACCAGACTAGGACTGGTTGCTGGGAGCCTTTGGGAGGAACACAAGAACGGTCGTACACACGTTGCACCAAAGAGCTTCTGTTGGAACAAAATTTCGCTCTGTGAAGAGCCTCATGAAGCGATGACTGTGAAGCTTTACAGTGAAACCTCATTCCAGTGAAAGCTCTTTCTGCAATGAGCATTTCCTTCAATATTGCCTGTAGACTAGTACATCATTTCAGTGCAGTGAACTGTTGGCTGAGTTTTACCGTTGATGGGAAGGGAAGGGAGTGGGAGGAGAGTAATAAGGAGCAGTAGAGATTCTGGTGTTAGATTGCGTTGAAATTTGTGAGTTGCGCCATGGTTTAGGTCTTTAGGATCTCGATGGTGTAGCGAGGGGGCCCTTGTGTTATCTGATGTATTGAGGGGCCCTTGATGTTATCTGATGTAGCCAGGGGTCCCTGGTGTTATCTGATGTAGCCAGGGGTCTTGGAATTACATGCTGTTGTAGATACTAGTCTTAATATTATCTGGTGTAGCCAGAAGTCTTATTATTACGTGGTGTTGTAGCCCAGAGGTTTAGTATTATAGCGAGAAGTCCTAGTATTATCTAGTGATGTAGCCAGAAGTCCTAATATTATCTAGTGTTGCAGCCAGGAGTCCTAGTATTATCTAGTGTTGCAGCCAGGAGTCCTGGTATTATCTAGTGTTGTAGCCAGTAGTCCTAATATTATCTACTGTTGTAGCCAGGAGTCCTAGTATTATCTAGTTGTAGCCAGGAGTCTTGATACTATCTGGTGTTGTAGCCAAGTGTTTTGAGTATTTTCTGGTGTTGAAGCCAGGAGTCCAGTTATTATATGGTGTAGCTAGGAGGCTGATGTTGTCTGGACGATGTCGATGTAGCCAAGAGCCTGGTATTATATGGATGATGTAGCCAGGGACCCTGGTGTTATCTGTGCACTAGCAGATGGCCCTTTTATATCTTGGATGGTTTTTAGTTTCAGACCACCTTCTTCGCTAGGTTCAAGCCTAGCTTAAGCTCACTTGCCATAATCCTAACTCAACCCAACTCTCTTTGAAAGCAAAAGGTTTGGCAGATGGTGCAACATACCAAGACTTTTTAACACCCATCATACATAGGGGAATACCAAACAGACCCGTGACTGATCAGTTCCTGATCAGCCAGACTGTAGTGCGTTTGACTGCGTGCTGCTAGGACTAACAGCACACGCCGCGTGGGCGTTGACCCCCGCGGCCCGTGCCTAACATTAAATGTATTGGTCTAACCTGATGAAACCTAAACAGGTGTCACGGTCTTGAATATGTTTATTATATAAGAATACACAGGTATACTCAAAAAAAGGAATTAATATTTGTCATTCTAGAATGCGAGTATTATACTTAAAAAATACGTGGGTATATACTCCGAGTGTAGTATTATGGTTACCTCCCTAGAATGAATTTATTAAATCCCAAACATGTGGGTATACTATTATATTTGTTTAGCAAAAGGAGAAGGTATACTCAAAGAGAGGTATGGGGTTACAGCCGAGAGTGTGCTTTTGACTCCTGGTTCACGTAGGTCAATCCACTGTTATACAACAAATACACTGGTTGTATCCCGGTACACTTAGCTCAGTACGCTATCGTACCACAAGTACACTGGTTGTATCCCGGTACACTTAGCTCAGTACACTATCGTACCACAAGTACACTGGTTGTATCCCGGTACACTTAGCTCAGTACACTATCGTACCACAAGTACACTGGTTGTATCCCGGTACACTTAGCTCAGTACACTGGTGCAGACTGGTGTTGCTTACCCACCGTGTTGCCAAATCTGACGCAACCTTTTTTTTTTTTAATTTACTCATTTGTGATTAAATATACGTTATTATAATGACTCGCGAAATCGTAATAACGCGAATTCTAAGTGTATATTACCTTACCTGACATAGCTTAGCTTATTTTTTTTTTGTAAGGGAACGTTCAGAAATGGACATTGGGAATCGCGTAAGAAAATACGCTTAATAAATTGAGGATATGTTGCGAAGGTACATTTAAAGAGAAACAGTACCATTCTGGACTGATTGGGAATGTGTACACGCACGCAAACACGCAAACACACACACACACACACACACACACACACACACACACACACACGGAGGGCCCGGGTTCTATTCCCGACGGGGCGGAAACATTTCGAAGTGTTTCCTTACACACACACACACACACACACACATACATACAACAGGCCTAGTGTCAAATCGACATGTGCCTAGGACAAAATGGTAACTAACTAACTAACACACACACACACACATACACACGTTCCTAGTGTCTAATCGACATGTGCCGAGGACAAAATGGACAAAATGGTAACTAACACATATTGTAGTATGCAACACCAGATTGGAATCCACACCTAGCCAAGCACGTAAGGAAACTAAAGAAAGTGCAAAGGTTTGCAACAAGACTAGTCCCGGAGGTAAGGGGTATGACCTACAAGGAGAGGTTAAGGGAAATCAACCTGACGACACTGGAGGACAGGAGAGATAGGGGGGGTATGATAACGACATTTAAAATACTGAGAGGATTCGACAAGGTGGACAGAGACAGAATGTTCAAGAGATGGGACACAGCAACAAGGGGTCACAGTTGGAAGTTGAAGACCCAAATGAATCACAGGGATGTTAAGAAGTATTTCTTCAGTCACAGAGTGGTCAGGAAGTGGAATAGTCTGGGAAGTGATGTAGTGAAGGCAGGATCCATTCATAGCTTCAAGAAGAGGTATGATAAGGCTCATGGCGAAGGGAGAGTGACCCATTAGCGGCCAGTGAAGAGGCGGGGCCAGGAGCTATGACTCGACCCCTGCAACCACAGCTAGGTGAGTACACACACACACAGAATAGAGACTACTGTGTAAGGGAAAGGGAACATACAGTACAGGCTGCTTGAATGGCTGGACCCATTGCGTGACTGGACGACGGGTGGGAGGGACTGGTTGGGGAGAGGGACGGAGGGTGGGAGGGGAGGTGTGGGGAGAAGGTGTAGAAGGGAAAGGAGCGGGGGAAGGGTGGGAGGGTAGAGAGAGGTACTCAGCACCAACCCTTTTGGCTTCCCTGCTGATCGATCACATGCCAGACAGAGACAGACAGAGGGACACACTTAGGAACAAACCAAGGTGAAAGCTTGTTTAGTGTTAATACTGTTGAATCCCAAACTTCTACTTGTCCTTTCATCTCCTCTCAACCTTCTACTTGCTTACACTTCCCCACCGCCTGCTACTTTTTGTCCTCTTTCCCTTCTCCGCTTTTCTTTTCCTCCCTCACAAAAATTCTCACTTTCTCTCTCCACTCATAATATTTTTCTTGTCTCATTCCACACCAGATCTTCTCATTTTTCCTTTTAGCATACCTCTCTTCCCTTGTCTCCCATTCTTAACATTGTCCTATGTTTCCCAACTTCCCCTCACCTTTCCACTCTTTCCCCACTTACATCCTTTCCCTATCCTCTCCCAATCTACATCCTGCTGTCCTCTCCCCAAGAGAACTTTGTATCGACATCCGTGATCCCAGAGTGTTCAACATCTAACCAGAGGATATTAGAAGTACTGCCGGAACAAATGTAGAAGTCTTCAAGAGGAAACTTAACAAGTATATGTTCTTCCGTGCCAGATCAACCAGGCTCTGATGGATATGTGGGCCAGAGTGCCTCCAGCAGCAACAACCCGGTTGACCAGGCAAGCGCCAGACGAGCCTGGCCCAGGTCCGGGCTCCGGGAGTAGGAAAACTTTCGAAACCCATTATTGGTAAAGGTATCTCCAACTACATCCTTCAACTACCCTCTCTCCACTTTCGTCCTTTCGCTTTTCCCTTCTCTCATTCCCTATTATTCCAAAACAGATTGAATACTTGTAATAATGATAATTGTTGAACAATTAATTTTTTACTCGGCTTCTTTGGCAAAACGATCGTTGTTTTATTAGTAAAGATTTCAAGATGTACTTAAAAAACAAGACATGGTGTCAAGAGCAAGGGCTTTTGATCCTTTGTATTGGAGCTACTTTGACCTTTCTTAGATCAAATCTGATTTTTTACTTCACATTCGAGAGGCGCTGTATAACCCCGATTTGTTTCAGTGCTTCCTCGGTAATATAATAATTCTTGTGTAAATCTTGTGTAAATACCTAACTGAAGGCGCATGAGTGGTTGTACTCGAGAGATGCCTAAGTTATCATTATAAAGCTCTCATGATATGACGTTAATGCGGATGATGATGATAATGAGGGGGGATGATGATAATAAGGGGGATGAGGAGGACCTAACTCGCTAATGTGTCTGATGGTCCCGGGTATTGAGACAGAAACCATTTATAGTGTGTAGTTGTATCCTGGTAGAACAAGAAGCTAGGAAGTTTCTCGGTGAAGGGAAGGGAAGTTTTGCCCTTTCTCTCTCTCTCTCTCTCTCTCTCTCTCTCTCTCTCTCTCTCTCTCTCTCTCTCTCTCTCTCTCTCTCTCTCTCTCTCTCTCTCTCTCTCTCTCTCTTCTATATATATATATATATATATATTATATATATTTTTTTTTTTTTTTTTATTAAAATACTATATCCATACATGATATATAATAAAATTATATTTATTCACTCCATACTGTTTGCCAGAGGCTGCTTCATTCACACTCATCAGCTTACAAAACTGCAAGCAATTAACACCCTCCTTCAGAGTGCCGGCACTGTACTTCCCATCTCCAGGAATCAAGTCTGGCCTTCCGGTTTCCCTGAAACCCTTCATAAATGTTACCTTGCCTACACTCCAACAGCCGTCAAGTCCTTAAAATCATTTGTCTCCATTCGCTCCTATCTAACACGCTCACGCACGCTTGCTCGAAGTCCAAGCCCCTCGCACACAAAACCTCCTTTACCCCCTCAATCCAACCTTTTCTAGGCCGACCCCTACCCCGCCTTCCCTCCACTACAGATTTATATACTCTCGAAGGCATTTTATTTCGTTCCAGCCTCTCTACATGTCCGAACCACCTTAACAACCCCTCCTCAGCCCTCTAGATAATAGTTTTGCATATATATATATATATATATATATATATATATATATATATATATATATATATATATATATATATATATATGCAAGACAATCCAGGGGGTGGAAATCTTTAGCTCAAAGATTAGCTCAGTGCGTCATCAGGAGCTGTGATATGTTGCAGGGGCAGCAACAGGAGAAATAGGGTAAGTTTTCAGAGTATGGTAGTGCGGTGGCACCAGCCAGTCTCTGTCTGAGGGAGACCCAGCGGAATGCCAACCACACACCGGTCCCCCCACACCCCACCTCATATGACGTCGGGTGGAGGGGGCCTCACAGTTTGCAGATAGTATGAGGTAAAATAACTAGAAGATAGTTAATAGCCAGCCCTAAGCTTGTAACCGCTAGGAACAGGTCATGTGACGTAAAAAGTTGCATTACAATAGTGGATCATTTACATACCTTCATTTACAACCTTCTAATTAATGATGCACTGAGAAGTGTGAAAGTACTTGAGCTAAAAATTTCCACCCCCCGTGGCTTGTCTTGCATTGTTAAGATCCCCTGTCTGCGATTGTTTTGCATATATAAATAAATAAATATATATATATATATATATATATATATATATATATATATATATATATATATATATATATATATATACATATGCAAGACTTTTATTCGGAGATCCAAGATTTCGCTACCTGTCAGTTGTTTTCGTACATAAATTTTCCGCCCTTTCCGTGACCAACCAGGCTGTTGTTGCTCGACGGAGGGTGATTTTCTGAAGAAACTCGAGACCTGTTCCCAAACTTTTCGTTGATAAACCTTTTACATTTGCGATTAAGCGTAAAAGTTTGTACTGGGCACTTTCCAGGTTTCTCTTTCTTTAAGGACGGAGCGCCTTGATGCTGGCGATGGGTTCTAGATCCACGAAATTTGAGTTATCCTTTCCTTAGATCATATCTGATTACCTCGAAGGGGCTGTATGACCATTACTGTGTTCTCCCCCATGAATAATTTAGGGATGGGAAGATACCGTCAAAATTAGCCGATACCGATGCCATTAAAATTAGCCAATGAAACCGATACCGATATCATCAAAATTAGCTGATACCGATACAGATACTTTGGCATATCTCAAAAATAATCGAGGTCTCTGCTAATAAGCGAGTAAAATTATTGTTGTCTACACTCGTTTCAATCTGACGACGGAGGAACAAGCACGTAATACAGAACAAGCCTTATTTTAGACAAGCTTTCGCTCAAGATGGCGCTTCATCAAGACCTGTCCTGTCCCATTTTTTTTTATATATATATATATATATATATATATATATATATATATATATATATATATATATATATTGTATATATATTCAACACACAGGCCGTCTCCCACCGAGGCAGGGTGACCCAGAAAAAGAAAGAAACACTTTCACCATCATTCAACGCTTTCACCGTCATTCACACATAATCACTCTTTTTGCAGAGGTGCCCAGATATGACAGTTTAGATGTCACTAAAACAGCCAATATCCTTATATATTTTAATTTTCTGGCAGCTGTCCTGACCGGTGAGACTGGTTGAATACCTTTGCTATTGGTTCACATTGTTGTTGTGCTTCTCTCAGCACCCATGAAGATATGTTATATTGTCCATCCAGTTCTTGTAGTAGTCTCATTACTTCTTTAGCTGCGTTGATACTCTCCAGAACCTGATGGTCTGTTCCGTCTACAGTTCTTTCCACTAGTTCTCCACATTCCTCTGTGAAGACTTTGTTGAATATTTTACTAAGCATTCACATACTTCTCTGTCTCTGTCATTCTCTGTTAGCGCCCCTTCCTCCTTCCTCAGCCTTTTCACTTGCTCCTTCACAGTCGACTTTTTTTCATGTGACTGTGGATTAATTTTGGTTTTGTTTTGGCCTTTGATGCTATATTATTTTCAAGCTGTCTTTCAACCCCCTCTTCTGGATTTCCTGCTTGCCTCTTGGTTTTCTGCATTTTGATTTGCTCTGTATTTTTCCCAAGCCCTCTTGCTAATCTCTTCATTCTTAGTTAAATCATGATGGGATCTCTTTGTTTTTCCTGCTTCTTTTCTTCATGTTTGGTATGAATCTCACCTTTACCTCTTGTCATTTTGACTCTATTAGCTCCATCATTTCTTGAACAGTTGCCTTCCAGTTCCCTTTTCCATTCCACTTCTCTCAGAAAAATTCTCATGCCATTATAGATTCATAGACCCTTCTTCTGTAGTACCATTTTCTGTTACTTCCCTTTCTTTCTCCATTCTCCTATCCTCCTATTGGATGCAGAGGTCGATTCATGGCTCCTGCATGTGTGTGTGTGTGTGTGTTAGTTAGTTACTTGTCAGAGGCACTTGTCGATAGACACTTAGCCTGTTTCGTGTGTGTGTGTGTGTGTGTGTGTGTGTGTGTGTGTGTGTGTGTGTGTGTGTGTGTGTGCGGTTTCCTAGTGAGGCAGCCATCTCACCGTCTGACTGTCTCGTCCTAGGTGTGCGTGCCAGTTCACGAGCGAGGGGGCTCCAAACCTTTCGTAGAGGGTAATGTTATTATAATGCTCATTAACATAGTGGAGCACTGGCCCCCAGCAATGCATACACCTGAGAAAGAAGCAGCGTTGGGGGCATGAAAGTGCATGCTCAGACTGTAAGAAGTTTGTTATCCCGGGAAGGTAAGTTATGTGCTTTGAATTCAAGCACTTTGAATATTGAGTGTTGACAGTGTCGCGGAGGACGTATTTGATGCATTTTCTTCACAAATTGCGTCTCGTGTAAGATTTTCCTTAAGTTAATTTAATGTTGGTTTTTCTTCGAGCCAAACTCTGCCTCTTCCCTGCTTTTTTTCCAAAGAAAATTCAACTTGTTCAATATTACTTAATTAAGTGGGACGAGAGAGTGCTTCAGGTGGGGTCAGGTTCTTAAGAGCTTATTAACCTAGAAAAGTTAGTGGGAAAAGGAGGTAAAACGGCACCTCACGGAGAGATTTTATACATGAGAGGATATCATCTGCCTTACCTCACCCTCAGGCTCTTCGTGTGTTCTAGTCTATACCTCTCTGCCCTTAGCCACACCCTACGGTGCCTACAGACTTGCTCTTTTGTGATTCTATCCCATCCCCCCCTTTTTTTGTACCCCTGCCCATGTACTCCTGTTCCAACAGATCTGGGAATTCTGTGCATCTGGCCCTCCCTCTGGGGGAAGGGGTATCTTGATATCAGTGAATGGTATCACGGTACCCTCCACGTCTTTGAATCAAGGTTGGTTGATTTCCACTTCCCAGATGCTGTATGACTGCAAGTTTAATGTTTCTCCTTCAGTATAATAATAATAATAGTAATGCAATAATCACTTCCTAGAAGCCAATTCTAATTCAGTGTTCACTGTGATGTGTTTTCCAGAGCCATGCCTTCACCTTACACTGCCCCTCTGTGATTCATGCCCACTACCGATTTACTTCTCCCTCGTAAATATAATAATAAAAAAAGAAGAAAGACAGAAACTGACTACTTCACCACTAATCCCATTTGACAAGTCTTCCTTGTATCAGCAGCATCGGTGCGTTAGGCTGAGATACGCCTTTTTATCCTCTGTTGATTCCATTTAGAAGGTGATGGACCACCGTCCCGCCATGTGAGTGTAAAACAGAACCCTATTAAAGGTTCTGCACTCTGGCGGGACTGCTAGTCTTTTCTCTCTGTCTCGTGGACATGTAAGATGGCCGGTAAGTCTTGCAACCCTCTACTTACGTTCATTATACACTTCTCTTTACCTTCCGGTGTGTTTCTTAATATTTGTTTTATTCTTGTGCAATTTAGACTGCCTGGTCTGAGACCGGGTTGCGGGGGCGATGATCCCCGGAATCATTAGCAAGTAATGTTGTGTATGTGACCTTTTCCTGGTTTCCCACGTGACCCGCCCCGTCGCCATTTTGCTGACTTGAGTACCTGGGATAGCTGGCTGCTATTGGTTGACCTGAGTACCTGGGATGCCAGGCTGCTATTGGTTGACCTGAGTACCTAGGATCCCTTGCTTCTGTTGGTTGACCTTAGTACCTGAGATCCCTGGGTGCTATTGGTTAACCTGAGTGCCTAGAATCCTTGGCTGCTATTGGTTGACCTGTTTACCTGGGATCACGGGATACTATTGGTTGACCTTGGGTTATGACCCTTGCTGGGGAAAAGGAAATATGAGCCAGGTGGGTTGTTCTGAGTGATAACCTGAAATATTTTGGAGAGGCTACGTTAGGTGTTAGGCAGCAGATGCGGGAGAGGAAGGCATACAAGACTCGTGATGGCAGGCAGCAGGTGCGGGAGGAAGACATACAAGATTAGTGATGGCAGGCACCAGGTGCGGGAGAGGAAGGCATACACGATTAGTGATGGCAGACAGCAGGTGCAGGGGAGAGAGAGAGAGAGAGTGAATGTTAAATGTGCGGCGGACATTGTGTGCTAACACAGTGTGAACCTCTGAGGAATGAAGAGCCTGCGGCTGCTGGATTCCTGTGCAGGTAACCCGGTGTTGCTCACTACCCTATACTTGCCGCCACTCTCCCGCTGGTGCACGCCACTTTGCAAATGGCAGTGATCAACGCTGAAGGTCGTAGATCTGCTCCTAACCGGCTGCCCGATACACCGGGAAAACACTTCTGTAGTCTGGAAAACACCGTGTACCCCTCGACAACAACCTGCAATATTTGTCTTCATTAATATTATTATTGTTATTATTATTATTATTATTATTAAAACGAGGGCATTTCCCGGCGAGGTAGGGTGACAGGCGTTAATATTATTATTATTACTACTACTATTATTAAACCGGCCGTTTCCCACCAAGGCAGGGTGGCCCGAAAAAGAAAAACTTTCATCATCATTCACTCCATCACTGTCTTGCCAGAGGCGCGCTTACACTACAGTTATAAAACTGCAACATTAACACCCCTCCTTCAGAGTGCCGGCACTGTACTTCCCATCTCCAGGAATCAAGTCCGGCCTGCCGGTTTCCCTGAATCCCTTCATAAATGTTACCTTGCCTACACTCCAACAGCACGTCAAGTCCTAAAAACCATTTGTTTCCATTTGCTCCTATCGAACACGCTCACGCACGCTTGCTGAAGTCCAAGCCCCTCGCACACAAAACCTCCTTTACCTCCTCCCTCCAACATTTCCTAGGCCGACCCCTACCCCGCCTTCCCTCCACTACAGATTTATAAACTCTCGAAGGGATTCTATTTCGTTCCATCCTCTCTACATATCCAAACCATCTCAGTAACCCCTCCTCAGCCCTCTGGACAATAATAATAATATCTTATTATTATTATTATTATTATTAATTATCATGTGAAACGCTAAACACGTGTGGGTCGTTCAGCGTAAGTGTAGGTGCAGGCTCGCTCCTCCTTCCGCTGATTGAGGTCTAGTCTCTTAGTGAAGTTTATCCGTTGTCTTCCTCACTGTAAATCATACGCCTCTTTTAATTCAGGCTTTTGGCCTTCATATTGGTGAAGGGCTTTTGATTCAAGGAATCCGAGCTCCCCGCCCCTTCCTTGGATCAGACTTGACCAGTGGTGTACCCACTGTCCCACACGGCAGCTAGAGCCCACGTTTCGGCCTGAGGGCAATAGTGGTGGACCCAACAGCTAGACCCCACATTTCGCCATTAGGACAGCAGCAACCCAGTAAGGTGCAGTATAATCAGACGCTGCTCTATATGGTAACCACGCAGACACTCCGCCGCTGGGGACTGCAGCCCTGGTCAGACCTTCAGTGCTCTTGGCTTAGGGTCTGGTCAAACCTTGGGCACTCCCAGCTAGGGTGTGGACCGACCTTGTACACTTCAAGCTAGGGTGTGAACCGACCTTGGACACTTCAAGCTAGGGTGTGGACCGACCTTGGGCACTCCCAGCTAGGAACCTTGGACACTCACAACTTGGAGCCTTGGACACTCACATACCTTTATACCTTTGACATCTAGAAACCTAGAACACTCACGGCTAGGAACCTAGGACATCCACAGCTAGGATCCTAGGACATTCTCGGGTAGGAACCCTGGACACTCACAGCTAAGAATCTTGGACACTCGCAGCTAGGGTCTGGCTGAACTTTTGACCCTTCCATCCAGAGTCTGGACAGACCTCGGACACTTCCTGCTTGGATCTGAACGGACCTTGAACACTCCTACCTAGGGTCTAGACGAACCTTAGACACTCCCAGCTAGGATCTGGGCGGACCGTGAATACTCCTACCTAGAGTCTGGACGGAAATTAGAAACTTCTAGCCAGGATCTGGACGGACCTTGGACACTCCCAGCTAAGATCTGGACGGACCTTGAACACTTCTACCTAGGGTCTGGACGGACCTTGAACACTTCTACCTAGGGTCTGGACGGACCGTTGATACTTCCAGCTAGGATCTGGACGGACCTTGGACACTCCCAGCTAGGGTTTGCAGGGGCTGGAAGAGTTCAACCGTAGCTAAGTGGGACTGCGAAGATCCCTTCTTACTCTGAAGGGAACTCAATCGAGGTTTGTAACTATGGTTTAGATTCTTAGGGACAGGTGCTGATTTAGTACTGGTTCATGACCAAAGTGTTTTACTCCATGTTAATACATGACCAAAGTGTTTTACTCCATGTTAATACATGACCACAGTGTTTTACTACATGTTAATACATTGCCGCATTGTTTTACTCATAAGAATGGAGGAACACTGCAGCAGACCTTCTGGGCCATACATGGCAAGTCCTTATCAAAACCACCCATTCCCACCCACGTATTTGTCCAACCTTTTCCAATATCTACCCATTTTAGTGCATGGACATAGTGCGTATATATTACTGCCGTATAGCCTGGCTGTGTTTAAGCTGTGACTATCGATGTTTCGCTCTGGTGTCGTCATTCACATGCCTGCCTGACATGTGGCACAGCTGCAGTGTAAATTGCACACTAGACGTTCACGTCATACGTTTGTGTAATACGCAGTCACACCTTTCAATAGGTCATTCAGCTTTTACTTAATTACACACCTGATGTGTGTGTTATACTCTGGTAAACACGCACCTCAGAGCCAGGAAGCACGCCAGTCATGAGAACATCTGCGCGCCAGTCATGAGAACATCTGCGGTACACAGATGTTCGTCGTCAAGTTGATAAGTTAGACATATGGGCAACACTTGGGTATCTTTACTGTGGAAACGTTTCGCCACACAGTGGCTTCATCAGTCTAATACAAAAAAGAGAAGTGAAGATCAGAAGAAGATTCAGGTAATCAGTCCCTCAGCCTGGCAATTAGTCCTGGAGTCGATGTAATTAGTCCATCAATCTTGATAAGATTGATGGACTAATTACATTGACTCCAGGCTGAGGACTGATTACCTCAATCTCCTTCTGATCTTCACTTCTCTTTGTATTGAACTGATGAAGCCACTGTGGGGCGAAACGTTTCCACAATAGCGATACCCAAGTGTTGCACATGTGTTTAATTTATCAACAAAAACACACCCCTGCAGTCACATATAGGTAAGTACACACACACACACACACACACACACACACACACACACACACACACACACACACACACACACACACACACACACACACACACACACATAAAATAGGCCAAGTGTGTATATTACAAGAGCCTTTGGTAGATGGTAACTACTTCTCAGTGATGCATAAAACTAGTGACAGCATGCAACATGATTCTCGTCGTGTGCACCGTCTGCAGTGTTTTAGGTTGTGTGTTGAGTGCGTGATGACTGTGACCAAGTTGACATACTTCTTGTTATGCAGCTCCACACCTGCAGCTTGGCATACTTCAAATTATACTTCATCTGTATCACCTTTTGCACACTTTTGTGGCTTTCTTAGTACTTGTATGTTGCTTCCTAAGTGTTGTTTTGATGTTATTTTGTTACCACTGTGTTGTAGCTATGTTAGCACTGTGTTGTTGTTTGGTTAGCACTGTGTTGTTGTTTGGTTAGCACTGTGTTGTAGTTTGGTTAGCACTGTGTTGTAGCTTTGTTAGCTGTGTTGTAATTTTTTTAGCACTGTGTTGTAGTTTATTTTAGTACAATTTTGTAGTTTTTTAATATTTTGTAGTTTTCTTAGCACCATGTTGTAGTTTTGTTAGCATTATTTTTTTATTTTTTTAAGCATAATTTTCAATTTTTTTTTTAGGGTGAAAATATATATTCATTTTCTCTGTAGTTTATTAGTAAAGATATATTATTATTATTAGTAGTAGTATTATTATTACAGTCACAAAGAAGAGCACCTGGAGAATGCAAGTAGTGAGGTTATCAAATTTGATCCAAGGAAGCGGAGAGGGAGCTGTAGCAAAAATTCCTTGAATCTTGAGTTCGTCACTAGTATTAAGGCACAAGTCATGAAGGAATTATTATTATTATTATTATTATTATTATTATTATTGATGTTGTTATAAATAAGTGTTAATGGTATATGGGGTGGTGCAGCAGTGTTGGCAACTGGCAATGCTGCTCCCTGCTAGGCGTTTGGCATCTGTTTTAGTTTTCATTACTATTCTTGTCATATAAATTTTCTTCACTCCTAATAAGAAATTAGACATATATGCAACACCTGGGTATGTTGATTTAAAGCCTTTTCTCCAACCAGTGGCTTCATCAGTTCAATACAGAGGTAACTTGAAGATGTTGAAACTGGAGAGAGTTGATGATGCGGTAATCGATCACTGGGTCTGGAAGCCGGTGTTCAGCACTTTAGTTTTGAAACGCTGATGACACGTCATTAAATAAAGATACCCAGGTGTTGCATGTGTCTAATTCCTCATCTTGTCGGTATTATATATCAATATTATAATAATTCACTCGTAATAGTTGGAAAACATTGTCTGATAACTGTTGGATACAACCCTGTGTGTATTAGCTAGTTAGTTACTAGACATTAATACCACTAGGCTCCTGTAATTTCTAAAATGAGCATAAAAGTATACATTCAGCGTATATACTCAGAAATATAAGTTTGTTAGGTTTAAAATTTATAGATTACAAGAGGGTCATCAAGTCACT
This sequence comes from Cherax destructor, assembly GCA_009830355.1. Lineage (NCBI taxonomy): Eukaryota > Metazoa > Arthropoda > Malacostraca > Decapoda > Parastacidae > Cherax > Cherax destructor. The sequence goes on along the minus strand of WNWK01003372.1, from coordinate 87,208 downwards.
CGCACATTAATATCTAGAATACTCTAATACTTGAAATAGGGTTTGATTAATTGGATTTAAAACCTGTCGAGGCATGTAATGTGTACACTACCAGTCAAGTATATTTTAGTACCTAAAATAAATATCAAGAGAAACTTTCGTTGTATATACATTGAGAGGTAATTTGATGCATTATTATTTTTAAAGCCTACACGAATGAAAAAAGCTGCAAGTCACTTGTACACCATACAAAAGTACTTTAAAAATGGGGATAAAATTTATCTGTGAGTGTATATATATATATATATATATATATATATATATATATATATATATTGAGAGATATACATCTCTCTCTGTATATATCCGTGACAAGTGAGAATTGGCAACTAATGTTACCTTTGGGCAGGACAGTTGCCAAGACTGAGTGACCCACTTGGGTGGTTTCCCGGCACGCGATTACACCATTCTCTGTGGGATCACCTTGGCTCACCTGTCATTACTGGAAACACAGGTGGACATAGCAACCTCCCCGCCCACGTCCGCCACCTCGCTCTCAAATGAAAGCAAAATATACAGAATCCCTTGGAAATAAATCACATTGGCTTTATTGGGTTATCCTTGGTAATTTACACAAATGTTCCTATGTAAGGTAATTGTAAAAAATGTAAACTTGTGTAATGTACCTGAATAAACTTACTTGTTAGTCATTAGCAGTTACACTTCTGCATTAGTTGTCACACCATTCGTGCAGCGTGAGGTTAGGATAGGTTGATTCACGAAACCGTAATAACACGATTGCAGACAAATCACGGAACGGGGTAGGGATGGGGGTTTGAACCCATGGCAAATGAGTGCTAAAACTCACAGGCCAGTGCGTTAACCACTGGGCCAGCTGGCCGAGTCATGATGGCGGCTTGGAGGGAATTTGAGCTAGAGTGCGCCACAGCCACGCTGGTGTGGGATTCATCAGTAAAAAACTGCATTTGTAGTCACAGTGGTGACCCATGCTAATTTCCGCATGATGTATAAAATTATACCTAGTTGCATGTATCTTATTAGAGCCAGCTGGCCCAGTGGTTAACGCACTGGCCTGTGAGTTTCAGGACTAACTTGTCAGAGTGGTTCAAACCCCACCCGTTCCGTGATTTGATTTGATTAGGTCATGCTGGTGAAGGGCAGTTGATTCAAGGAATTGGATCTACCCTCCACATGCATCAAACCTGATTACCTCTCATTCTCCCAGGCGCTGTATAATCCTTATGGATTTACCGTTCCCCCTAATATATTATTAATATTAATGAATATATTATTAATAACGTGTTGCCTCCACTTGATGTGTCTTGGTAAGTGGGAGAATTGTCAGGTTATGGAGAAAATACACCTCGAGGTGTGTATACCGAGAGTTGCATATCTGCCTGTGTATATACACCAAAAGGTGTTTATCTCTGTGTATATAAACCAAAAAGTGTGCATCTGCTAGTATACGGTATATACATCGAGAAGGATTTTACCTTCCAGTATACATGTATATACATCGTGCAGTCAATAGTATACTGTATATCCGCCTGACACCATTAATGATCCACGTGTAGTTGGATGTGTACAGGTGCCTGGCACCATTGATGGCCCACGTGTAGTTGTGTAGTTGGGTGTGTACATGTGCCTGGCTCCATTAATGACCCACGTGTAGTTGGATGTGTACAGGTGCCTGGCTCCATTAATGACCCACGTGTAGTTGGATGTGTACAGGTGCCTGGCTCCATTAATGACCCACGTGTAGTTGGGTGTGTACATGTGCCTGGCTCCATTAATGACCCACGTGTAGTTGGATGTGTACAGGTGCCTGGCTCCATTAATGACCCACGTGTAGTTGGATGTGTACAGGTGCCTGGCACCATTGATGACCCACGTGTAGTTGGGTGTGTACAGGTGCCTGGCACTATTAATGACCCACGTGCAGTTAAATCTGTACGGGTGCCTGGCGACGTTAGTGACCCACATGCAAGTGAATGTGTCCTGGCATCATTAATGACCCCTGTGCAGTCAGTGTATAGGTGTCTGGCACCATCATTAACCAAAAGATCACTGGTATAGAGCAGAAACTGGAACATCCATACCATTCGAAATAAATAAAAAACGTTCAGGAAATGACAAAAAAAAAATCATAAATATTTCTACACACATGCAAAATCCTGGTGAAAAACTACCTCTACAGTTGGTCCACTACTCACAGAAGGCTCATACACCGATGCGAAAAAAGAAATGAGGGAAATCCTAAAAGAACGGTGTGGATCATTATTCAGCAATCCACTAAACGACAGGAGAATCGAGGATCCAGATTGTTTTTTCATTACCTCTACCCACCCTATAAATCATATATCTGACATCTGCACAAATTCCCCGGAATTCGAAAGGAAATTGAAAACATGCCCACGCATGCAGCACCTGTGCTTGATTCCTGGAACTCTTCATTATATAAAATAGTACAGAATATCACTAGCACGAGTACTCAGTATTCTTTGGAGAAAGAGCGTAGATCTAGGTGAAATCTCAAGAGGCTTTTAAAACTACAGACAGCTCCTATGCGCAGAGACAGAAGGGTGATCAATATAACAGTAAAAGTAGGAAATTATATATCATATATGATAGTTACACAGTGGGAACAAACGCTATGTTTCCCTGTCATATATAGGATGGATTCATGCACAGTGATGAAATCTGTCAGCCTGAGCTTTTGAACTTCGATAGAGAAATAGAGATATCATTAAAGGTTTAGTAGATACGGAGCTTCACATGTTTCATGCCAGCAGAGCAAGAGTTACTATTATTTGGGAATTACCATCTCTCGGGATGGCCTCTTCCATACATAGGAGAAGTGGAGTTTTTAAGTTTTCATTAACACAGAGAGAGGCAAGACAAAATGTTTAGGAGAGAAAATGAAAAGGGGGAGGGGTGAGAGAAATTTGGACTACATTATATATTTAAGAATACATACATACTCCAGTATAGGAGCAATGCAGATTTATTGTTGCAATATCCACCCCTCATTTCAAAACTACATTATACACGTACACCTAAGAATACATAATTGCACTAGCCTCACAACAACCAGCCTGAACATCATGAAGCAAACTTCACTTAAACTAAGCAACACCCACTAAATGTAGGCTGTCCGTAGATTTGTTGAGCAAGACTAAGCTGTGTTGCATTGCATTAATTTGACACACATATTCATATTAAATGCAGATGCATAATCAGATGATTTAAAAAATATGCATGGCTATACACTTGTATACACACAATGTACACATAATATTGTCTACACCCATATATAACGTTTGCTGGTGGTACCACATACACATACGTATATTAGTAAAGTATACAGGAGTAAATATTTCTTATCTGTACCTGAGCATGGCAATATATCCACCACATCAGATGTCTTTTTGTTAACATTAACACAGATTTACATATAATTGGTATATTATACATTTGCATACAGCTGAGGCACCACTGGGTTAACTAGTGCTGGCAAATTGAGGGTAAACAATGATGATAAACTCCAGCACTTTACAATACATGAAGTATTTACACAAGCATATTGTGGGCATGAAACAACACATCCCTGAGCCTTGCTGGGGACATCGGGTATATCACGAGCCTAGCACAGAAGGTTGTGTTCCTCTGTACTGTTCGTTCATAAAGAGTAGGAAGCTTTAATTCGACTTTCATATTTATAATTCTAGCGTAATATTATAGCACTAAGAAATAGTCTGAATTACTTAATGTATATTAAGCACAGGGCGTGGGAAGTTAATAAAATGTTCAGTAGGGCATAGTAATCAGTGAGAGATAGTATATACCTTACTATTTAATGCTAATAACAATGTTTCTTAAAACAAGTGTTCTAATAGGCTTGTCTCGACTAACCTTAATTAACACATCAAGGTCGAGGGAAAGTAAAAAGAGGGAGGCTTTATATGAATTGCACGTGTTGGGTCTATAATATTTTGTTAGAATAAACATCATATCTTTATTATATATTTTTCGAGATATTTTTAGAGTAAAGAAAATGACGGAGTCAAATGTGTTCATTTTCTTAGGTAATTTAAAACCTGTAAAAATACAATTACGTATTTTAATAATATGGGGAAGCGTCAAGCCGTTAGGAGTTATACAGCTTCTGATTAACGGGAAATCAGATTTAATCCAAGGAAGAGGAGGGTAGCTCCACTTTATTAGATCAAGAGCCTTTCACTAGGTCACTTGCATCAGAGCATCCCTCCCCCTTCTTTAAGAGTCACAACCTTAGATTAAGAGCCCCTCTCTTGCATCAAGGCACTTATGAAAGGACAGGTAATATAATGCTAAGGTCACAGCCTCGTTTTCAGTTTACGAAGCCTCGGAATTTACGAGTACACTTGTTTTTACTCGCAATAAAGAACGCAATAAAACAGGTTTGTCACATGTCTCGCCTTATTGAGGCACGTAGGAAGTTATATTCTTATTAATATGGTTATATTCTCATTAATATGGTTATTATTCTGGAGGACTCTCTTGAAGGAAGTGCCTTGATGCTGATCAAGGACTTGGTTTGAAGAATTGGAGCTACCTACTCCTTCTTCGGATCAGATCCGATTAATTCCCATTCTCTGGTCACTGTATGACTCCTACTAGTTTAGCGCTTCCTCTTAATATAAAACATAATTTACCTGTACAGTAACAAAAAATATTTAAATCCCTAAAATATGGATTAAAGAAAATATTCTCAGTGTATACACACTGAGATAAGCACTCCTTGATGTACATAGCCTGTCTCCACCCCTCCCCCATACACTTTAAGTGTTAAGGCCTGTGCAGTAACCTGAAAAGTACACAAAGGTAATTGTATAAAGACTAGTAACATCAGATTGAATAATTGACCCAGTTCAACATCAACAGAGCTAGTTACTCAGAAGCTCACAACCAACATTTAAAAAAACACAAGAAAGGTCATCTGCGACTTCAAGTCTGCTTTTCAAGCACTTGAGAATGCTATCTATAAAATGAACACCAATAATATCATAAATTATATTAAAAATGACCTACATAGGGATCAGAATAAAGTTTTTCGTATCCTATTTTGTGGATACCTTCCCATATATGTGTCAGGTATTATGATGCCACTCAAAGACGTTAGATCTGCTTATGGCAAGCGGGAGGCGGAGCTAAAACTGAGCATCCTTTTTCCCATTGTTAAAAGTATCCTGAAAGTTACCAGCTCCAGTAGAAGAGGAAACACAGTTACCGAGAGACCTCAGAGAACTAGTATCAGTTAAAATCAGAAAGTCATTGTAAGGGTAGTATGAAATGTCCACTAGATTATGTGACACGGTGACTGCCAGAACCAGGTTACCATTAACAGATGACTTAAATTACCACAGGTGAACCTCCCAATGCTGCCTATTTCACATACGAGCTCTGTGAAAAAGGGAAGGCATACGACTTGTACCATTACATAGTTCAGTATCCAGGTCATAGTGACTAAACCGGAATGGGGTACTTGAAACCGTGTAAATACTTCGTCTACATCTTGTACACAAGTGAATAAAAGTTTATTTCATGACGTTCAGACTGGTTGTCGCGAACTCGTGCAGTTATATATTATTAGGCAAATAATGTAAGTTTTAAATGTCGAGTCGAGTGAAAACGAATCTTCATTGTTTCCATATTGGTGTGTGTGTGTAGCGTAAATTTTTCTTGCCTGGGTCTGTGATAATGGCGATACCTTCATAGAAATTTAATTTCTCCTGTATATGGGATGAGCCATCCCGAAAGATGGCAGTTCACAAGAAACAGTAACTCCAAACTCTGGCTGACAGATTTCAACACAATGAAATTTACCCTGTGTAATAGATTGTGACAGGGAAACAGTTTGTGTTTCCATTATGTATTTATCATATAGAATAGGGTAGTAGCACAATACTGTTATATTCAATTTTGTTAGATAAAAAGCAAAACAAAAAAAGTCCTAAAACTGACAGGCTGATAAAAAGAAACTTTGGTAGATTGGAGCTCATGCAAAGTATATAGTAAGCATATATACTGTAGTCCAAAAGAGCAGTTGACAAGAAGCCGTGAGGTACGGACCTGAGCACACATCTCCCTTTGCTCAGGAGCATGTAAGCTAGGGCTCCCACCAACTGGAGGCTGGAGTCTGTCTGTAGTATGAATTAGAGCCGATTGAAGGCATTGTATCCTGTTGCTGTAATTTTTATGGATAAGTACGCACGCTCTGGGCCATTTCATGTGGTGTGAAGCCATGTTACGATATAAAAGAGTCGTTGCTGATGTTATTGGTGCGGCAAGTATATCTTTGTTCGTATACACGCTGACAAATCCCTGACCATCTCACCCACGTATACTTCATAACAATCAATACATGAGATGGTGTTAAAGCTTGCATTCTCAGTGCTGGAGTTAAACCTCTTAAACTTAGTAAAGGTTTTATTAGTCGTGTAGATAACGGTGATGTAACTGGCTTATAAAAAATAGAAGCTTTCTCAGGTACCGTGGAAGTCGTGAGGATTAAAACAGGTTAGTGCTGGCAATGGACTCTCGGAGTGTTAATTTTCTACTTTCCCTCTACAATCCCACATGAAGAAAAATATAAACTGCGAAAGATCTCAGTGACTTTGAGGGACTCATCTTCCAGGAAATCTAGGCTACAGATTTTAAGTCCTTAAATCAAACACCTCCCTTGGCAGTGGAAGTGTGACCACATGACTGAGAGCCATTCTAGAGAGTTAACATAGATGTAGCATGGTTACTAATTATGAGCTGTCTGTACTGATAGTCTTACATCAATAACAACTCCTTCGCTATGAGGGTTACTTACCACCATTCCACCTCTCTACTCCCACCATCAATTCACTCAACTCCACTCCATCATCGACTCATCTTCCCACTCGATCACCACTCTACTCCCCATCATCACCCCCTCTCCCACCATCATCACCCCACTCACTCCCACCATCATCACCCCATCTCTCCCCCATCATCACACTTCACTCCCACCATCATCACCACTCTCACTCCACCATCATCACCCCACTCTCACTCCCACCATCATCACCCCACTATATCACTCCCTACCATCATCACCCCACTCCTCCACCATCATCACCCCTCTCACTCCCACCATCATCACCCACTCTCACTCCCACCATCATCACCCCACTCACTCCCCCATCATCACCCCATCTCACTCCCACCATCATCACCCCACTCCTCCCACCATCATCACCCACCTCACTCCCACCATCATCACCCCACTCTCATCCCACCATCATCACCCACCTCACTCCCACCATCATCACCCCACTCTCACTCCCACCATCATCACCCCACTCACTCCCACCATCATCACCCCACTACTCACTCACCACTCATCACCCCACTCTCACTCCCACTCATCACCTCACCCCACCATCTCACTCCCCACCATCATCACCCCACTCTCACTCCCACCATCATCACCCCACTCTCACTCCCACCATCATCCCCCTCACCCCACCATCATCACCTCCCCCACCATATCACCCCACTCACTCCCACCATCATCACCCCACTCTCACTCCCACCATCATCACCCCATCTCACTCCACCATCATCACCCCACTCTCACTCCCACCATCATCACCCCACTCTCACTCCCACCATCATCACCCCACTCTCACTCCCACCATCATCACCCCACTCTCACTCCACCATCATCACCCCATCTCACTCCCACCATCATCACCCCACTCTCACTCCCACCATCATCACCCCACTCTCACTCCCACCATCATCACCCCACTCTACTCCCACCATCATCACCCCACTCTCACTCCACCATCATCACCCCTCTCATCCCCCATCATCACCCCACTCTCACTCCACCATCATCACCCCACTCTCACTCCACCATCATCACCCCACTCATTCCCACCATCATCACCCCACTCCATCCACCATCATCACCCCACTCTCACTCCCACCATCATCACCCCACTCTACTCCCACCATCATCACCCCACTCCACTCCCACCATCATCACCCCACTCCACTCCCACCATCATCACCCCACTCTCACTCCCACCATCATCACCCCACTCTCACTCCCACCATCATCACCCCACTCTCACTCCCACCATCATCACCCCACTCTCACTCCCACCATCATCACCCCACTCACTCCCACCATCATCACCCCACTCACTCCCACCATCATCACCCCACTCTCACTCCCACCATCATCACCCCACTCTCACTCCACCATCATCACCCCACTCTCACTCCCACCATCATCACCCCACTCTCACTCCCACCATCATCACCCCACTCACACACCCACCATCATCACCCCACTCTCATCCCACCATCATCACCCCACTCATCACTCCCACCATCATCACCCCACTCACTCCCACCATCATCACCCCACTCTCACTCCCACCATCATCACCCCACTCACCTCCCACCATCATCACCCCACTCTCACTCCCACCATCATCACCCCACTCTCACTCCCACCATCATCACCCCACTCTCACTCCCACCATCATCACCCCACTCTCACTCCCACCATCATCACCCCACTCTCACTCCCACCATCATCACCTCCTCCACCATCATCACCCTCTCCACCATCATCACCCCACTCTCACTCCCACCATCATCACCCCACTCTCACTCCTACCATCATCACCCCACTCTCACTCCCACCATCATCACCCCACTCTCACTCCCACCATCATCACCCCACTCTTACTCTCACCATCATCACCCCACTCTCATTCCCACCATCATCACCCCACTCTCACTTCTACCCATCATCACCCCACTCTCACTTCTACCATCATCACCCCACCCCTCACTCTCCACCATCATCACCCCATCTCACTCCTACCATCATCACCCCACTCTCACTCCTACCATCATCACCCCACTCTCACTCCCACCATCATCACCCCACTCTTACTCTCACCATCATCACCCCACTCTCACTCCCACCATCATCACCCCACTCTCACTCCCACCATCATCACCCCACTCTTACTCCCACCATCATCACCCCACTCTCACTCCCACCATCATCACCCCACTCTTACTTCCACCATCATCACCCCACTCTCACTCCCACCATCATCACCCCACTCTTACTTCCACCATCATCACCCCACTCACACTCCCACCATCATCACCCCACTCTCACTCCCACCATCATCACCCCACTCTACTCCCACCAACATCACCCCACTCTCACTCCCACCATCATCACCCCACTCTTACTCCCACCATCATCACCCCACTCTCACTCCCACCATCATCACCCCACTCTCACTCCCACCATCATCACCCCACTCTCACTCCCACCATCATCACCCCACTCTCACTCCCACCATCATCACCCCACTCTCACTCCCACCATCATCACCCCACTCTCACTCCCACCATCATCACCCCACTCTCACTCCCACCATCATCACCCCACTCTCACTTCTACCATCATCACCCCACTCTCACTCCCACCATCATCACCCCACTCTCCACCATCCATGTGTACCTGAGAGGTCGTTGTCGCCGTGTGTGGAAATATTGACAAAGGATTATTCGCTGCTATTTACCTGGAGTATGTTACTGGCTCCTCCAGGTGGAAGCTGCCACATATAAACTGCTGCTCCTCTCTGCCCCCGTCACTCCCACATTAACAAAAGAGGCCAAGTGTTCATCGATAGGTGACTTTGACAATTGGTGACTAAAACAAACACAGACACACCACACACATACTAGTTTTTCCAAACATTTACTCTTTCGTTAGCCATGCTGCAACTCTTGTATTTTTCCTTGACTTTATTGATTTATTGACATTTACTCACAAAAGTATAATAAACTCTAGTCCGTGGCATAAACGAAACTACAATAAAACAAAATTTAAGTGATTACTGGCATATGTTATTCTTATCTAAAACTTATTGCCCAATGATGGCAAAGTGAATAGCTTAAGTTCCTTTAAAAAACAGTTAAAAATACAAAAAAATTACGAGTAGAAATGATGTAGTATGAGAAGCGCCTGCTTAGCATTGGCCAGTAGGCCTATTTCAGTGCTCATCAACTTTTATATTATGTTCTTTATTTCGGCCTTTTATAATTTGTTGAGGAGGGCCTCAGTGTGAGGTCGAAATATCCAGTACTCCTATTTTCTGTTTATGCCATTTATGTTCATAAAGGTTGTGAGTATTCCAGTATAATTACATTTTATTTACTTATTCAGCTATGCACTATGTGATAAACTCGCTACGAGACTGGCAAGTTAGGGAACATAACGACGAAACAAACGGAAACTAGATGCTCAGGTGAGTCTCTGTGGCATTAATGAATTTTGCATTGACGGTAGTGAACACGTGGAATGTTTAAGAGAGGGAGTGGAGGCTGACTTCATATATGAACTGGAAAGCTAATATGAGAAAGCCTAATAGGGTTACATTATACTGTAGATGTTTACAAGGTGGTAGTCAAAAGCTAGAGCTTAGGCCTTATAGACACAACTAGGTGAGTATGCAGACACAGATTGTGTGAACTAGACCTTCGGACAATGGAGAAACAGGACAAGAGGAGATCCGCGACATGCAAAATGCTTCAGGGCATCGACTGTGTTGACAAAGACAGAGTGACATGGGAAGGACTAAGACAAAGGGACACAGGTGGAAGTTGAACACCCAGTATAAACCTTGGTAATTGATATAGACAAGCGATTTAATTAAAAAGACGCGAGCAAACACTAGGACATATTAAAAAAACGTTTCGGTCCTGGGACCTTGATCACTTCAGAAGTGATCAAGGTCTCAGGACCATAACATCCTTTAATATGTCCTAGTGTTTATTCACGTATTTATTTTTTTTAAACTAGACCTGTGAGGAAACAGTTTTACAGTGTAATGGTAATGAAGACTCCATGCATGGTTTCAGAAGTACGTATTTTATATATTGGTAATTACAACGACTGTTTCCCACCAAGAAAGCGAGACAAATAGAAGGAAACGTTTAATCACTCATTCCCTGGGTATCCTGAGAGAAGTGCACGAACGTCACTGTAGACATGACTATACCACGTCAGTCGATCTAAAGTTAATACCGGTGCTGGGCTGAAATACAAGGAGCCTCGCCCACTAGATACGGGATATCTTAACCTAGTATAGTTTTATTTGTTGTATTTACTGGATATTGGTGTGTGTGTGAAAATTTTATATGAGTCAGGAGTAGATTTGGCTTGATGTGTTAGCTAACATATATCAAAGGGACCTGGCGATAGACAATTGGCCATGTGTGTGGGTATGTGTGGTACCTGTGCAGGTGTGTGTGTGTGTGTAGAATCTTTTATTACATCGAGCGCTATGTACATTTTAAAGCTTCCTCATGCAACAGCCACAGCTTGCCACAGTACCGGCAGTGTTAACACCACAGGTCGGTACTCTCCTGTCACGATACCATTGCACGCTACTTACACACCAGCCCCTTCTCGAGACCGATATATTTAAATCGGAACTGGCACATTTAAACTGTTAGGTACGTTTTATGAATTGGCGCATATAAACTATTAGGCACACGTTCGAAACTGGCACATTTAAACGCTAAGCATGTGTTCGAAACTCGCATTTCACTTGTCAGATATGTTCGAAACCGGCGAATTTAAATTGTAGCCGACCACAGGTGATTTTTTTTTCAAACATAATCGTCAAGGGATTAAATCGTCTTTTTTTTGTAATAAAAATATATGAATCTATTTTGTCAAAAAAGTGCATTCCGCGTATCTTATAATCTCTCTTTTTTTTTCCCCTCTAAATGTAAATCCGGAAAGGAATGAAAGTTTGTTCTTTCTCATTTTTTCTGCATTTGGCTTCTCATAAAGCACCATTGAACATGTCAGGCAGGGTCATAAGTGACTCACGGAACTCGGCAAATCCTAGGAATTGGAGGAGATCTACCCCTCCTCGTATCAAACCACGTCGTCTCTTATTCCCCAGGTGCTGTGTCCAAGTAACCTACTTTTGATAGTATTGAGGAGAAAACATACACGTTGCAGAATAAGCTTCTACTTGAGGCAACACTTCCCTCTCCTGAGAGCGAAAAATTGTCAAAATGAAAGCTTATAATAGGTACCTGGTTGTTAGCCAGCTGGTGTGAGTCGCATCCTGGGGACAAAATTAACCTAATTTGCCAGAAGTGCTTTGCATAACTAGGGCCTTTCTATATAGTATGTCATTGATGTCAGCTAGGTCTGTATAAGTTGTATCATGTACTTGTAGAAATAAAGGTTATTATTATTATTATTATTATTATTATTATTATTAAAAATAATATGCCTTTTTTCCTCAGGCTCTCTCTAGGGACTCTTAAGAGTTAAGCGCCTTCCCATTAATACAATAATACTACTACAATCTTTGCAATTGATCTGTGTTTGATAAACTGATCAGCAGTACATTTCTTACGTATGTTAAGACAGAACTTCAGTTTAATGTTATGAAGGAACCGAGGTTCCCTGTTACAGTAATGAGTAAAGCAGCTTCAAAGGCGTGTAAGGAGCTTAAGGAACTCATGTCAGTCTGAGAAAGTAGACAGTGATCTATGCAGACAAGTAGTAATTTAGAGACACTTAAGCAGGGAAAACCTTTATTTTACGTTTCACCCATTTTGGTGCTTTATTGTGTGTTCGATAAAGCCCCCATGTGGGTGAAACGTCGTTAAATGAAGAATTGTCCTTCTTAATGTCTTTGAATTAATATATATATATCTGATAACGAGAGAGTTAGAAGACCAGAAGTAATATTGGATGAACACATGTGAAAAGAAAGTGAAGATATGAATGTTGTAAATTCAAGAACTGAGTAGTGGTTTAGAATAAAAGTGGAACGTGAGAAACCGGTAATTATGTTTTATATGCTTGAAGATGAGAGGAGTGAAGGGAGAATCTGTGAGGTAATTATGAACATTTAAAGAATATTTTGAGTCAAATGAATAGTTCTTGTAAAGAGAATTATTAATTTAGATTGCCTCCATACACTTACTCGACGAAATTCAAGCATTCAACATTTGTTAAACATACTAGTGAGGAAAAGCTCTCTCTTTCTCACCCCTAACTCACATGCCGTTTTGTACTACGGCAAATTTGAACGTTGCCAGGACTTCCCCAGACCCAGTGCTGCCATACGTTCCATTGCGTATATTTTTTTTTTAATCTTCGCTGTTTGTGATTAAATATTCGGTAGGTTACATAAATGTAGGTCATGTAACGTAGCGTAAGCTTCTTCCTCCTCGTCTCCATTTTCTTTTTTAGTCATATTTTTTATCAGCCATTTTATTGCATCCTGTATTGCTAATATAACATTTAGTTTTCATCTTAGAAAACCAAATGTTGAGAGAGAGAGAGAGAGAGAGAGAGAGAGAGAGAGAGAGAGAGAGAGAGAGAGAGAGAGAAAGAGACTAGATGCAGATTCTGAGAGTTATGTAAGTAGGGCACGGTGTGATACGTTGTTTTTTTAAGTACAGTGCGGTTTCGTACCACTGAGCCGGTCATCATTTGACTAAGCCCGTGCAAGGAGGCATTCCTAGTGACATTCTACCCTGGATGCTAGTGATGGCCTCTTGATCCAAAGAATTGGAGGTGCTCACTTTCCTCGGATCATACCTGTTTGATTCCCATCACCATAGCGCTGTATGACCATTACATTTAAATCTAGTTTCATGGAACGAGATTAGCAGGGGCGCATTGAGTATGCTTAGAGTTAACTCGAAAATTGTAAAGGGCCCAAGACTCTTCAACACCCCTATTGCCCAGTCCATGACCAGGCCTCGTAGCATTTGACGTAATGGGAGGCAATCGGGTTTGAATCCAAAAAAGGGAGATAAGGTCCAGTTTCTCACGGACATCAAGGAACCTCCCTAAGGGGGAGGAGGAACCTAGATAATTTCCTCAAGTTCGTGCCTGAACAGCCAGACTGGTACTTGCGTTGGACTGAGTGCTGCTAGCCCAACATCTTGATTGATCAACCCATCAACCTTGGGTGGGGATGGGGGCTTGCTTTAGGTCCCGGCCGCGAGGGCATTAACCCCCGGAATCGAGTGCAGGTAGACCACAGGTATGTTAAGGAAGGGTTGTGTTGTTCCTTAGATGATAGGGAGCACTGTATTATGTACTGCAGGGCACAAAAGGGGTACATGTGGAGTTGTTGAACATTAAGGCGGTAACGCCTAAAATAAGGTGAAATGCAGACCATTTTGGGTGTTGAGGTGCATGGGAGAGCAGGGTGAGGACTACACCTGCCCACCACGCGAGTGTGATCAATGAAGGCAACATTCCTCAGCACATGTGGGGCCGCGACATGTGGAGCCACAAGACACATCTATCACATTCCTCATTCACGTATATTTAGGGAGGTCTATTGTCTGACATTTTCCACCTTAAGGGTGCGTTTGCTTATCTAACTAGGGGATGGGGGAGGGGTAGAGGCCGCGTCACTCCATAACATAATGCGTAAGAAACTTTGAACCCTACTGTGGTGGACCGTGTGGGTGGGAGTTGCGTGCCAGCTGGCTTTGTTTACATCCTGCTTGGCCAGTTGCCAGGTGCTGCTATAAGGACTGCGGCTTTGTTTATGCTGGATTGTTTTAATTAGTTCACAATTAATTTCGGATATGATTTTGACAGTGATGATTTATTTGTTGTCATTAACAGATGGATTATATTACTGATTGAGCATTTAAATGAAGTAATTTGATATTAGGTCAACGACCTTCCCCAGCGCCTGAGTCATACATTGGCTATTGACCTGACCGACACCTCCTCTCCCCCCTTCCCATTCTCCTCTCCTTTCCCACCGAAACTTGCCACTGACTGGCCTCCCCTTGCCCCTCCCTCCCTTTTGTCTGTGCCCCCTTTTGCCTAACCCCAATAGTTTTGTACCCTCTTTCACCCTCTACAGCATACGTCAGAGACGCGCCTTCCTTCATACCGTATAACCTTGCCTCTACCATGAACCCCCGAGTCTTACGCCCCCTTTCTTTTCCCTGGCATAACCCCAGAATCTTTCTCCCCCACTTTCTCTCCTTTTGGGTATGCCCCTCCCTCTCCCAAGAGTCTTGCATCATCCTGCGTGCTATCCTGTACTCCTCGCCTTCCCCTCCTACACATGACTGTCTGGTGCTCTCGCATCCACCATTCTCCCTCCCCCTTTCCTTCCCTCCTCTGCCCCTTTTCTCTCCCTCTCACCTCATTCGTATACTGCCCACCTCACCCTCACTCATTCCCTATTGCGCACACACCACCTCTCCCCCTCCCTTTCCTTATCACAATCTCTCACTCCTTCCCTCTTTGCCGCACCCCCATCGTACCCTTTCCCTCTCTCCAGTTCACCTCATCTTCCTCCTTCCCCCTATTCATTCCATTCCATTTTATATTTTTCTCCCAACCCCCCCTCCCCCTCCGCTTCCAATATTTCTCTGAACACCACACACAAGTTCTCTTCCTGCTTGGTGGAAAAAGGACACTTGTGTACAATTCAAGACTGTACACAAGTGTCCTTTTCCACAGTCTGTTGGTATCACCATACCTTTTACAACCATTTTTATTCCTTTTCTGAATTTGGATACAAAATCAGTCTCAGCCTCTCAGCCTCCGAAGATAGAAGTTTTCAAGAGGAAACTGAGCCACTGCCTCCTCTGAATGCCGGGTCAACCAATTGTAGTGGCTATGTAGGCTACCATGGACAGCTTGGCTGATCAAAAGAGGGCTCCTAGCTTCAGGAATTGCTGCGAAGGTGCAACCATCGAAACCAGTTACATGTATGTCTCAGGTATCCCAATTATCTCTTCTTGTTCACCTTATGCTTTCCTTGAATGGGTCTAGAGTATCCCGTTATTTGTTTTGCCTTAGTACCCCCAGGTTATTGGCATTTCCGACCTCCAGAACCGTGTTGTCTTTAGTATTCCAGAGTTCTACAGAAGATAAGCTGAGAGTTTCTCCTTTTTACCCCACTGCCTCTCTCTCTCTCTCTCTCTCTCCCCCTCCTCTTTTTTTTACACGGTTTGACAAGGTTAGGTTAAGAATCCATAACTTTATTGAGAAGCTATTGACAAGTTAAGGATTCCTAACTTTATTGACAAGCTAAGAACTGTTACCTACATCAGCTCATTTCAAAGCATTTTTATTATGAAACATACAAGTAGGAAGCAGGATGAAGTTGGAGCCATCTGTGGGCCAGCATTTTCATTTGATCAACTGACTTTATCTTGTTGACTTTCTCAGCTCCTGACCCTGCCTCTTGTCACATGCTGGGTTTACTCTCTTTCAGCCTCGTGGGCCCTGTCATACCTGTTCTTAATGCGGTGTATAGAATCTGCCTCACTACTTCCTCAGGGTCATTTCTCTTTCTGACAACTCTTAGGCTGAAGAAATACTTAAATTCCTGAGACTCATTTGTGTCGCTAACTTCTAACTCTGCCCTCCTTCACCCGTGTGTATGTGTGTGTGTTAGTTAGTTACCATTTTGTCCTAGGCACATGTCGATTAGACACTAGGCCTGTTGTATGTATGTGTGTGTGTGTGTGTAAGGAAACACTTCGAAATGTTTCCGCCCCGCCGGGAATTGAACCCGGGCCCTCCGTGCGTGTGTGTGTGTGTAAGGAAACACTTCGAAATGTTTCCGCCCCGCTGGGAATTGAACCCGGGCCCTCCGTGCGTGAAGCGAGAGCTTTAGCCACCGTGTGTGTGTGTACTCACCTATTTGTGGTTGCAGGGGTCGAGTCATAGCTCCTGGCCCCGCCTCTTCACTGATTGCTACTAGGTCCTCTCTCTCCCTGCTCCATGAGCTTTATCAAACCTAGTCTTAAAACTATGTATGGTTCCTGCCTCCACTATGTCGCTTTCCAAGCTATTCCACTTCCTGACAACTCTATGACTGAAGAAATACTTCCTAACATCCCTTTGACTCATAGGAGTCTTCAACTTCCAATTGTGACCCCTTGTTTCTGTTTCCCCTCTCTGGAACATCTTGTCTCTGTCCACCTTATCTATTCCTCGCAGTATTTTATATGTCGTTATCATGTCTCCCCTAACCCTCCTGTCCTCTAGTGTCGTCAGGCCGATTTCCCTTAACCTTTCTTCGTAGGACAATCCCCTTAGCTCTGGGACTAGTCTTGTTGCAAACCTTTGCACTTTCTCTAATTTCTTGACGTGCTTGACCAGGTGTGGGTTCCAAACTGGTGCTGCATACTCCAGTATGGGCCTGACGTATATGGTGTACAGAGTCTTGAATGATTCCTTGGTGAGGTATTGGAACGCTATTCTTAGGTTTGCCAGCCGCCCGTATGCTGCAGCAGTTATCTGATTGATGTGTGCCTCAGGAGATGTGCTCGGTATTATACTCACCCCAAGATCTTTTTCTTTTTGTGTGTGTGTGTGTGTGTACTCACCTAGTTGTACTCACCTAGTTGTGATTGCAGGGGTCGATTCATAGCTCCTGGCCCCGCCTCTTCACTGGCCGCTACTGGGTCACTCTCCCTGCGCCATGAGCTTTATCATACCTCTGCTTAAAGCTATGTATGGTGTGTGTGTGTGTGTGTGTGTGTGTAAAGTGTGTGTGTGTTACCAGTTGTCAAAGGTAGTTGTCGACAGACTCTGTGTGTGTGTATCAAGGTTGAGGTTGTGGATGTGTTGTAACAGTAAGAGAATGGGGTGTTGGGGAACGAGGTCACGGCTGTGTACTCACCTAGTTGTGGTCGCTGGGGTCGAGTTTCAGCCTTTGGCCTCCACCTCTTAACTAGTCATAACTGGTTCACTCATTCCTAGCTCTGGGATCCTGTGTATTTCAATTATATTTTTGTAGTTACTGGAATATAGTGGAGCCCAGTATTTGGTTACATATTAATTAATTACACTTTACAATTGCCAGGGATTTTTGGGCATTCACTATTTTTCCTCTGATTTCTTTATAACCATTTACCATTGTGTGTGTGTGTCAGTCCCACCTCTCACAAGGTACAGCACTTGTAACGACAATCAGGTGGTCAGTCCCACCTCTCACAAGGCACAGCACTTGTAACGGCAAGCAGGTGGCACAAAGCTTGAGAATGGTGTCATCACTCTTAGCAGTTCACCTTGGAACGATCCATTAATTCTAGTGCCAAACAAGGATGGCACTTGGCGCCTTGTCATTGAGTTCCGTAGACTCAGTATGAAAACAGTACCTGATTGTTTTCTGCTTCCTGTTCTTAGTGATTTGTTGAAGAAAATGGGGGAGTCTTTTTAATACTAGACTTAATGCAAGGGTTTTGACAAGTGCTTTTTCATGAGGATAGCTAAGCTTAAACTGCGTTCTCCACGCCTTCATGCCATAAAAAAATAATCAAAATGACATTTGAAATACACAGTTCTGTAGTCAAATTCTCCAGATTAATGATCAACATTTTCAGGATTCTTATCATGACGATCTGATCGTCATGTCAAAAATATATACGAACGCATCTTAAGAGATTCGACTTTGTACTGGGAAAATTAGCAGACACTAACGTGAAACCTGTTCTTAAATTCCCTGATTTTGAGAAACCTTTCTATATGACAACAGACGTCTTTGTCATTGGGATAGTCCTAACTCAGAAGACAGATGGCACTTATAATTCGATTGCTTTTGCTAGCAAATTGCTTACTAAAGCTGATTTTTTTTTTCAGTAATTGAACAAGAAGCATTAGCTATAGTGTGGGAGTTAAGACACTTTCAAGACACCTACCAGTACCCAGTTCATATCTTAACAGACAATGCATTACTAATTCTCTTGTTCCAAAATAAGGCCCCTAGGGGGAGGTTAGCGAGACATTTCGTTTTTGATCATTCAGAAGCTTACTCCTGCATTTGTACATTTACTTGGCAAGCAAAACCTAGTGACTGATGTCTTGTCTGATGTATTTTGCCTGCCATTACCATCACACATAGCATAGTAACTGTAACGGATGGGTAGCGTGTCCTGTACTTGCCCTAACTGGCCGTCACATAGCACTTGCTTGTACCCGATCAAGCGTCCAGATTTGACGTAGGCCTTCAGTTCAGACAGATACAGTACAGCAAACTCACAGCTCCTCTACCTCAATAAAGACCAGAACCCTGCTAGCAGGGAGCACAGGTGTGTGTGTGTGTGTGTGTGTGTGTGGTTAAGGTAATTATGGTGATGATAATGGTAATCGTCATAATAACCAATCTAGAGAACCTTGCAGTAAACTCTCCATTTATGAGTCACTTCATTACAAGGCAATACAAGCAGCCTGCAGGAGCGACCACTTTAGTAATCAACTGTGAGGTGACCTTCGCTTCGTGTTGAGTCTAAGTCGTTGAGTGATGGATCAGTCGATTAGTGATAGGCTGTGTGATGGGTCAGTGGATATGAGGTAGATGATGGGTCGGTGGATGGGTGATGGGTCGGTGGACGAGTGTTGGATTGATGGATTGCTGATGTGTCATTGGATGGCTGATAGATCAATTTATCGATTAGTCGGTTCACTGGTGATGGATCGGTTGATAGGACAGCTGTTGAGTCAGTCACTCAGTAAGGTTCACAGAGAGTGTCTTGCATAAAAGGAAATTTATTTTATTCACGAACTGGATTAAAACCTAAAAGAGGTCTTGACATTATTATTTATGTAACCAGACATGTGAGGTCAAGCACTCTAAATGCAATTTTAATTCTATCCAGACATACGAGATCAAGCACTCTAAATGTAATTCTAATTCTAGCCAGACATACGAGACCAAACACTCTAAATGCAGTTCTAACTCTACCTACACAACGCGCTCCCTGCTCTCATAAATCACTACGACTTGAAAACTGCAATAATACATACGAGTGGATGCTTGGACTCCATGGTAACCAGATGCACTCTCTCATTCTGATTGTTTTGGGAGACGAGGGAGAAGACAGCGAAGGGGAGAGAGGGAGGGGAGACGGTTAAACAACCTTGAAATATTAAGAGGGAAAGTTGTATGTGTGTAATTTCTTAGCCTAGTTTGCCAGAGTGTTGACCTTCAGCTCATGGGCCATAATTTTCAGGTGGTTGACGTGATCTGTCGTCTTTACTTATGAAACAGTAAATGTATATATTTTCTCCTTTATAATTCCATTCAAGGTGAAGGGGGGTTGCCTGCACACACACACACACACACACACACACACACACACACACACACACACACACACACACACACACACACACACACACACACACAACACACACATAAATATCGTGATTGAGAAATCACGAAAACGCTTGGAATTTGCATATTGTGATATCACCTGTTTACTGTGATTTTATTGTTTGTATATATATATATATATATATATATATATATATATATATATATATATATATATATATATATATATATAATATATATATAATAGTGTGTATGTGTGTATATATATAAATATGTATGTGTAGGTGAATGCTCGAATAATGGCAAGAGGTGTGGGATTAAAAGATAGAGAATCTATCATAAAGTGGGGAGTTGTCACAGTTGCTCTTTGTTGATGACACTGTGCTTTGGGGAAATTCTGAAGAGAAGTTGCAGAGGTTGGTGGATGAGTTTGATAGGGTATGTAAGAGAAGAAAATTAAAAGTGAATATAGGAAAGAGTAAGGTGAGGATAACAAAAATATTAAGTAACGAAATATTGGATATCAGATTGGAGGGAGAGAGTATGGAGGAGGTGAATGTTTTCCGATATTTAGGAGTGGACGTGTCAGCAGATGGGTCTATAAAAGATGAGGAGAATCATAGAATTGACAAGGGGAAAAAGGTGAGTGGTGCACTGAGGAGTATGTGGAGACAAAGAACTTTGTCCATGGAAACAAAGAGGGGAATGTATGAGAGTAGTTATACCAACTCTCTTATATGGGTGCGAAGCATGGGTGGTGAATGTTGCAACAAGGAGAAGGCTGGAGGCAGTGGAGATGTCTTGTCTGAGGGCAATGTGTGGTGTGAATATAATACAGAGAATTCGTAGTTTGGAAATTAGGAGGAGGTGCCGGATTACCAAAACTATTATCCAGAGGGTTGAGGAGGGGTTGCTGAGGTGGTTCGGATGTGTAGAGAAGATGGAACGAAATAGAATGACTTCGAGAGTGTATAAATCTGTAGTGGAGGGAAGGCGGGGCAGAGGTCGGCCTAGAAAAGGTTGGAGGGAGGGGATAAAGGAGGTTTTGTGTGCGAGGGGCTTGGACTTCCAGCAAGCATGCGTGAGCGTGTTAGATAGGAGAAAATGGAGACAAATGGTTTTTAGGACTTGACGTGCTGTTGGAGTGTGAGCAGGGTAATATTTATGAAGGGATTCAGGGAAACTGGCAGGCCGGACTTGAGTCCTGGAGATGGGAAGTACAGTGTCTGCACTCTGAAGGAGGGGTGTTAATGTTGCAGTTTTATAACTGTAGTGTAAAGCACGCCTCTGGCAAGACAGTGATAAAATGAATGATGGTGAAAGTTTTTCTTTTTCAGGCCACCCTGCCTTGGTGGGAAACGGCCTGTATATATAGTGAAACAACTGTAAGCCTACTTTTGGCCAAAAGTAGGCTTACAGTTGTTTCACTATTTGTTCACCTTTTCAATTTAATTTATCCAAACCATAATTCCAAACCAGTATTCCAATACTAAAGCAGTATTGGAAGTGGGGAAATGGCGAGCAGTTGCAGGAGTTAAGTGCATACCTACTATGTGTAAGCCTACTTTTGGCACACCCTGTATATATATATATATATATATATATATATATATATATATATATATGAAGCATCTTCAATGGACATCCAATTTTTTTTATTGGCGTTTCAATTGTTTCTTTATTAATCATCAGAATCTAAAATATATTGCAATAAAAGTAAAGCACGATTTTAATAACATTTAAAATTTTGTCTACATCATCAATTGAGTAACCACCTAAGATAATTCAATTTATATTATTATTATTATTATTATTATTATTATTATTATTATTATTATTATTATTATCTGTCAGTTAGACAGAAATGCTTTAAAAATAGATTTTTTCAGTAATTTTCTCTTATGCATTTATTAGTATTTTTTAATTAACTCTTGAAACTTCACTTTGCTAAAATTAATGTAGTTGTATTTAGTAATCTCACTAAATTTATTAAGTAATATTTAACTCCTATGATAAATATTTATTTCGTTAAGTTCACACTGGTTTTCACGGAGTTAAAAGAACAATATTTTTTAACTCTTTACTCATATATTGTCGGATTATATTTACGAGTTTGATCTTTCCATCTCATTAGTGGCTTCAATATCTGGTCGTTTATAGTGTATGTTGTAGTATATTCATTTGCAACATACATTAATATACAACATGTGTTGTATATTCATATATGTTGCACTCTATAAGTTACAGATTAAAATTGATACCACAAAAGAGGTTATACAGTATAATTAAAAATAGGGTAATACAGATATAATACACTGATGCATATTACTTGTAGATGATTGTTGGGGTCATCGGCCTTGAGACTCGGTCTCAGACCAGGTCTTCCTGTTGGTGGCCTGGTCAGTCAAGCAGTTGGTGCCCGCTACACGCCAGGCTCAAGACATGATACAGCTAATATGATAAAATAGCAGTGGAAATATGTTAACAATCAAAATTCATTTTTTCTTTAATTTTTTAAAGCATAATGCCAAATATACTGTATATATAATTAAAAAATCCATAGTATACACATTGTCTGCAAATGACATTTAAATACAGACAGGGTGAAGTGAATGACCCTTAAATGTAGTGGGTTACCTGGAGTTTACCTGGAGAGGGTTTTGGGGGTCAACGCCCCCGCGGCTCGGTCTGAGACCAGGCCTCATGGTGGATCAGGGTCTAATCAACCAGGCTGTTACTGCTGGCCGCACGCAAACTGACGTACGAACCACAGCCCTGTTGGTCAGGTACTGACTTTAGGTGCCTGTACCTTTATTTACGACATTTCGCCGACACTGTGGGCTGTGTCAAGCCAGTGACTTGATAAAGCCTCTTTGTGGTTGACATGTTGTCGTTAATAAAGGTATCAACTGCGTGTGTCAGTTACTCCAATATGGTAATATAATGGAGCAGTTTTTGCCGTCACAGTAAGACAAGTGATATAATCAAGAAGTTGGGTCAGCTGTTGTTGCTAGCGTGGGGGAGACACCCCTGGCTCCTCACCTTGGAATGTACCATTTGCATAAGCAAATCTCGCAGCCTTCATCCTTGTACAGCCACTCACCCTCTTCCCGCTTTATATCGCATTTGTGTCTTTTTTCCCATCTTTTCGGTATTTTATAGCATACCTTCCTTCCTCCTCCTCTTTCTTGTTGTTGTTGTTGCTGCTGCTGCTGCTGCTGCTGTTGTTATTTTTGTTGTTGTTGTTGTTCTTCTTCTTCTTCTCTTCCTCTTCTTCCTCCTCATCTCTCTCTCTCTCTCTCTCTCTCTCTCTCTCTCTCTCTCTCTCTCTCTCTCTCTCTCTCTCTCTCTCTCTCTCTCTCTCTCTCTCACTCATCTCCCATTTTCATTCTCTTATTTTTTCTTCGTTCATTTTTACTGCTGTGTCCATCATCTTTCCTGCTGTTGTGCTTCTTGCTTCCTTCCTTCACTGGTGTTGTCTTCACTCTGCCACTCTTGAGGTTGCAGGAGAGTGGTGTTGTCTTCACTCTGCCACTCTTGAGGTTGCAGGAGAGTGGTGTTGTCTTCACTCTGCCACTCTTGAGGTTGCAGGAGAGTGGTGTTGTCTTCCTCTGCCACTCTGAGCTCAGGAAGTGGTGTGTCTCCTCTGCTCTTGAGGCTGCAGGAGAGTGGTGTTGTCTTCACTCTGCCACTCTTGAGGTTGCAGGAGAGTGGTGTTGTCTTCACTCTGCCACTCTTGAGGTTGCAGGAGAGTGGTGTTGTCTTCACTCTGCCACTCTTGAGGTTGCAGGAGAGTGGTGTTGTCTTCACTCTGCCACTCTTGAGGCTGCAGGAGAGTGGTGTTGTCTTCACTCTGCCACTCTTGAGGCTGCAGGAGAGTGGTGTTGTCTTCACTCTGCCACTCTTGAAGCTGCAGGAGAGTGGTGTTGTTGAAAGAGGAATTGTTTGGTTATTGTGAAGGAAGAGGAGAGGGAAGGATTGGGAGGCTGTGTAGAGGTTAGGAACAGGAGTGGAAGGATTAGTAGGAATAGTGGGATGTGTAGAAAGAAAGGAAGGCAAGGGGGGGGGGAGAGGTCAAGAACTCAGTGAAGGGAATGCAAAATTGAATTTTTTTATTCATTCATTTCCGTATATGGGTATGAAGACAAAATATGCAGAAAAAGGCTTTTATCGCTCAGGATAAAGCAAAACGTTTTACCAGTTAAAGCTTTCTTTTCATATTATAATTTTACGCCCATTCCTATAGGCATGACGCCTCTACATCTATATTCCATTGTGGTTAGCAGTCAGGCACTAATGCTAAATACTGGAACCTTCTTGAGTATTTATCATAACAATACATTCAGAGTATTTGCTGGCGTTCTTTGTGTGTACTCACCTAATTGTGGTTGCAGGGGTCGATATTTAGCTCCTGGCCCAGCCTCTTTACTGTGTGTGTGTGTGTGTACTCACCTAATTGTCGTTGCAGGGGTCGAGACTCAGCTCCTGGCCCCGCACTCAGCTGTGTGTGTGTGTGTGTGAACTCACCTCGCCTGATTGTGGTTGCAGGAGTCGATTCTCAGCTCCTGGCCCCGCCTCTCTGCTGTCCGCTACTAATTTCCTTCCTGGCTACATGAGCCCTATCATACCTACTCTTAAAGCTATGTATGGATCCTGGTTCTACCACTTCGCTGTCTAGTTTGTTCCACTTACTGACCACTCGAAGGCCAAAGAAGTATTTCCAAACATCCCCATGACTCCCAGTTGTGACCTCGTGTATCTGAGGTTTGCCTCTCGGACAGACTCTCCCTGTCGTAATCATATCACCTCTGGCCCTTCTGTCCTCTAGAGTCGTCAGGTTTAGCTTCTCTAGACTATCCTCATAGTTCATACCCCGGAGCTCTGAGACTAGTTTAGTTGCAACCCTTTGTACTTTTTCCAGTTTTAAATGCTTTTCCAGATGCGGGTTCCATACTGGCACTGGATACTCCAAGGTGGGCTTGACATATGTCGTGAATACCTCCTTGTGTGTGTGTGTGTGTGCTACCAGCAGTAAAAGGCACTTGTCGATAGACATTTAGCTTGTTTTGTGTGTTCTCACCTATGTGTGTGTAGTAGAAGTAGTAGTAATAGTAATTACTATTAGTAGTAGTACTAATTACTAGTTGCCAAAGGCACATTTCGATTGACTCTTGGCCTGTTTTTGTAAGTGTTTTGTGTGTTGTGTGTATGTGTTTGTGTGGGTGTGGAAATGGAAGAATGTTCAGATAAATTTTTTCACACAAATGAGCTACTAAATCTCCAATAAATTCACTTTAAGCCAGCAAGTAGTGGAGCCAACAAGACGGAAAAATACACTTAACCATATTTTCACAAATAATGATGACCTGGTACGAAACAACAGAATCGAAGACAGTTAATTTAGATCGCAATCTAATCGAAGTTCAGACTTGTATGCACAGGCGTTCTGACTAGCAAAATGCAAAAGTGGCCTAACCACTTTGGTGCATTTTAATACAAGTGTGTGTGTGTGTGTGTGTAATGTTATTCAGAAATTCATGAAAAATCATAGGATGGGGTATACCACACTACCCATCAGCAGCACACAGCTATATCACTTGGATACTTGCATGATGCTGAGTTGATAGGAGGTACACTTCTTGCAATTGCCTTTTTTTCTCGTGCAAGAGGTCGGTTGTGGGGCGCTTGCTGAAGATGGTGGTTGGAGGGCCCTTGAGGGAGGTTGGCTGCTTTCCTGGAGTTGTTGGTCAGCTGAGCTGTTTCTGAGGTGATGTCCTGCCATAGGAGGTTTGTAGATGTTATAAGGTTAGATGTAAGTAATTTGTTTGAAGTAAAGTCTCAATAAATTTGGGTGATTTTATCCTTATTGGAAATAGAATGGTTCTGGTGGTACCCATTCTTTTATATCTTCGGGGAGACTCAGGATCATTGGTCTCGGGAAGTTCTCCTTGTGGATGAAGCATCGGACTCTTTGTTGGGGAGTCATCCTTTGGGTTCTGTGGGGAGCTGTGTTGATGATGTAGTCGGTGGTGTTTGTTGGTTGGGGAGGCTTTTCTGTCAGGTATATAGAGTTCCTGCATGTCGTATAGTTGTCTCTTCTTTAGTGTATCTAGCCTGACATTTATTACATTGATTTCCAATGTATAGATCTTCTATCCTGATTCTGTCACTCCGCTTGGTGCCTGTGATAAAGCGGAGTACTCTGTTCTGGACTCTTTTAGCTGTAAAACTAGTCTGGTCAACCAGGCAGTTGCTGCTGGAGGCCCGCTGCCTCACATTTCCATCATACCCTGGTTGATCTGGCACCTGGTAAGATACTTGTCCAGCTTCCTCTTGAAGATTTCTACACTTGTTCCAGCAGTGTTTCTGTATGTGTGTGTGGAAATTTTAACTATATAGGTGCATTCGTAAGCTCCAGGCTTTGTAATGGTTGTAAACTCGACGAATTGACCTTCAAGACGTTATTCCTTCCTAACTCCATTCTTTTTTCCATACACCTCCCGTACTCTTTCCCCCCCTTCCCCACCACTACCCTTTTCTTTCTCTTGCTCACACCTACCCCACACCCCTTTCCTCCTCCCTCGCCCACTCTTCAATCCCCTCCTATTTCCCATCTTCTCTCATATGTCTGCTCAGGGCACCCAAACGACTCGTAGCTGCCCTAATTGTTAGAACACCGACTTCAACATTATCCAGTTAAAACTAAACAAACTTTGAGAGCCAGATCAATGTTATGAGAGTTACCAACTACAGAGAAGTAAACTTAGAGAAGGAACTTCGAGATGTCACTAACGTAAACTTGGAAAATATGCCTGAAGATAAATGACAAGCTTTCGGAAGGAAAAGTGAATCACTTGTGACAACTTGAGGATTACTTTTATGTTTAGGCTGAAAGTGTGGTATGGCGAGTTATATTACTAATATTACTTTTGTTGCCCATGAAAAAAAAAGTTTTGTATTAGGGATAACAGAGTATGTTTTATTAAGTAGGAGGTCATATGATAGGGGATGGTGATGTGAAATATTGTGTGTGCTTTTGCGTTACCATGGCATTGTTGTGTGTGATTCGCCGGTGTAGTCCCGGGCAGGGTCCCTTAGCTTGGTTGGCAACGCTCAAACCTCACACACCGAGTGTCCCCAACACAGGTGGAAATATTGGGCATGTTTCCTTACACCTGTCCCTGTTCACCTAGCAGTAAGTAGGTACTTGAGTGTTAGTCGATTGGTGTGGGTCGCATCCTGGGGGACAAGACTGATGGACCCAAATGGAAATAAGACTGACAGTTCCCGGTGGCTCACTGACTTTCTTGGGTTATACTGGGTGGTTAACCCTCCGGGCTAAAAATCCGAACAAATCTTAATCTTGTTTGTCCATGTGTTGACTGGCACTACGGCATGTCACCACATGGAAATTGAATGAATATAGCCTTATCTGACGGTAGAAAGTAAGAACCATCTATGGAGGTACTACCCTTCTGTCATACGAATGGAAAACAGAAGCCTGATAAATATTGTGCACTCGTAGAATTGCTGGTATTTTTCTCTCTTTCACGAACACGTAAAATCATAGGTAAATCA
Organism: Cherax destructor; assembly: GCA_009830355.1. Lineage (NCBI taxonomy): Eukaryota > Metazoa > Arthropoda > Malacostraca > Decapoda > Parastacidae > Cherax > Cherax destructor. Next base: position 59,429 of record WNWK01003372.1, on the reverse strand, counting down.
TACAAATTTCTACTTAGATTCACTACATTACTACATGCATGCCTATCTTTATTTTCTGTGTTTCTTAATAGTTCTAGGAACCAATAGCACATAAAAGATTAAGAGATACTTGATAAATTTAAATTGATAGGCAACTTAGTTGCATAAAGAAAGCTGACAAAATCTCTCTCTCTCTCTCTCTCTCTCTCTCTCTCTCTCACACATACACACACACACACATACACACCGTATTTGTCACAGCCAATCTTCGTACAGGATTTTAATCCCACGCAAATCATTCAGTGTGTGAGTCGGCCTCTAGTTGTGCTTTGAACAAGGATGATATTATACAAACTTAGTGTAAAACCGTAATCTGCCATTATACCTGTAGCACTGCTTGACTCATACGGGCTTAGCTATTTTCTGTGGATATAATACCACTATTACCACTACTACTACTGTTTCGACTGCTACTACTATTATGACTACTTCTAGTACTACGACTCCAGCGACGATATCGACTCCTACTACTCAAATAATAATAATAATAATAATAATAATAATAATAATAATAATAATAATAATAATAATAATATTAATAATGGAAATATAATACCTAGGAATAAATATCATGCATGACTTACCCCTGATGCACATTAGCCTATTAACATCGAAAGATATTTTTTTTTTTTAGAAAATGACTCGATTCTAACTTTTGATGCAAGTAATAGGAGATTTCCTCCCCTTTCTTGAATTAAACCTGATTACCTTCCATTTCCCGGGATTTTATCTTTGAATATAGTAGTAATGACTTTGGTGTAAAAATATATATTATTATTATAATCATGGGGGAGCGCTAAACCCATAGGGTAAAAATATATAATGACATAGTTAAAATGCACAGATTTTTCAGTTTACTACCTTCCTGATTGATGAACTCATTCCCATTTATGTTTACATTCTAATTCTCACTCATGTACTCACTCTCACTGATGTAGTCTCAATGATGTTAGTAATTTGCACATTTCAGAAAGATTAGATAAAGAAACGCAAGTTTATACTTAAAGCTCCGAGACAATACAGATCAATGTTTGTCAGATTTGCTTGTTTTTCAGCAGCTAGTTAGTCTGACAAGTTTGTTTGTCAGCCAGTAGTTTGTCAGAAAAAAAAGCCAGTTTGACTGTCAGTAGCTAGCATGTGTGGATGTTTTGACGTCAACAGCTAGTTTGTGAAGCTTTTTTTTATCAACAGCTAGTTTGTGATACGTGTTTGTGAAGTAGACCCCAAAATGGTAATGAGCCTGAGCGGGATCCCTCCCCCCCACCAAAAAAAAAAAAATCGTAGTGCAATTCCGTGCACACACTCCCAGCTCGAAGATGTGGTGGGTGTCTGGCACCGCCGTCTATAGCAGTGCAAGCCTGCGGTTACCTTTAGCCACGCCCCACAATATGACCAGTGACTACCACATTCGCATCTGTGTCACCACTGTCCATAGCAACACACGCCATTGGTTGTTGGATGCCACGCCCCCGCCACAGGGCCAGGTGTTTTTTTCCTGAGGAATGCAATAACAAGAGTCTGCACAATACTCACGGGCAACTAGCCTCGACTCCCACTCTCTCCAGACAACCCTGCTTACCTAACACTGAACTTATGAACTTGACCTCTCGTCACGTTCCTCTCGTTGTTGATGCAGTGCTCGTGGAGCAGGTGGAAGCAGGGAAAGTAGGTGGGGGTCGCAGGAATGTGAGAGTAGGGGAGGAGAGGAGTTCGGGGAGTTAGGTGTACGGAGAACCGAGAACAGTTTTATGGTTATGATTATAACCATTAGATTACGATGAGGTTTTTCAGGGAGTGGAGTGATTGTTTCAGGATGAGGGAGATGATGAAGGAGTGTTAAGTCGTATGATATTTCTGGGATGTGAAGTGAGTGCAAGATCATAGTTTTTTAATTGAACAAACTTGGCTGCCTGCGTTGAACTATATGCTGCTACACCAACAGCCTGATTGATCAAGCTGTCACGTAGAAGGCCTGGTCTGCGACCGGACGAACGGGACAATGACCTCGTTTTCCCCTGGAATCGATAATTGTTCTGCTTTTCTGTTCTATATGATAGGTTCGTTGTACGAATAAAAGTGAGCTGCGTGTCCCTGTCATATTTTATTACACATAATGGGTTATACTATGATAGTTCCGGGATGTAGGAGAGGAGGGTAAGGAAGGTCCTGGACCGAGATTGGAGAGAGAGAACATGACGACAGTTCAGGGATTATGCCACGAGTGAGGGCGAGGATCGGATTTCTCGGCTATGAAAGTGTAAGGGCCGCGTTTCTTAGGGTAAAAAGGACTCGTACACTCGCGTGGAAACGCTAAACTCGTAGGGATCATGTGGGGAATGGGAGGCAGTTAAGCTTATTCCAAGGGAGTGGAGGGAAGATTCAAAGTTGAAGAGGAGTAGAGGTAAAGTAAGGAGTACGATCCAGAATCACCAAGATAGCACGATGGTGATTTATTAGTCAGGAAACAGTCCAATGTTTCCCGACACGGGTCTCAAATCACATGATGACCTGTTAACTTGTTAAGCATTCGGTCAAGAAACAAAGGATCACCACACAGTGGTGTCATAAGATGATGGTATCAACTCACGAAATCGTAATAACACGATTGTAAACAAATCACAGAGCGAGTGGGACTCGAACTCATGGCAGGGGGGAGGGAGTCTTATAACTCCCGGGTTAGCGCACTGCCCTGGGAGTTTTAGGACTTCCCTGCCAAGGATTCGAGCCCCACCGGTTCTATAGTTTATGATGGTAATAACTGAAAATGAATCATCGCATTGATATGAAAATGACAGCACTATATTTGTACGTTGTTGAAGTTTCGGGCTAAAAGCTGTTATCCTGCCTTAGCTTACAGTCTGTTTACAGTCTTAAGAGCTCGTATCCTGCTTCACCTCATTTACAGCTTAAAACCTGTTATTCTACCTCAGCTTATTTACAGTTTAATCTAAGATCTGTCATCCTACCTCATCTAAGTTACAGTCTAAGAGGTGTTATCCTACCTCATCTTAGTTACAGTCTAAGAGGTGTTATTCTACCTCATCTTAGTTACAGTCTAAGAGGTGTTATCCTACCTCATCTTAGTTACAGTCTAAGAGGTGTTATTCTACCTCATCTTAGTTACAGTCTAAGAGGTGTTATTCTACCTCATCTTAGTTACAGTCTAAGAGGTGTTATTCTACCTCATCTTAGTTATAGTCTAAGAGGTGTTATTCTACCTCATCTTAGTTACAGTCTAAGAGGTGTTATCCTACCTCATCTTAGTTACAGTCTAAGAGGTGTTATCCTACCTCATCTTAGTTACAGTCTAAGAGGTGTTATTCTACCTCATCTTAGTTACAGTCTAAGAGGTGTTATCCTACCTCATCTTAGTTACAGTCTAAGAGGTGTTATTCTACCTCATCTTAGTTACAGTCTAAGAGGTGTTATCCTACCTCATCTTAGTTACAGTCTAAGAGGTGTTATCCTACCTCATCTTAGTTACAGTCTAAGAGGTGTTATCCTACCTCATCTTAGTTATAGTCTAAGAGGTGTTATCCTACCTCATCTTAGTTACAGTCTAAGAGGTGTTATTCTACCTCATCTTAGTTACAGTCTAAGAGGTGTTATTCTACCTCATCTTAGTTATAGTCTAAGAGGTGTTATTCTACCTCATCTTAGTTACAGTCTAAGAGGTGTTATCCTACCTCATCTTAGTTACAGTCTAAGAGGTGTTATCCTACCTCATCTTAGTTACAGTCTAAGAGGTGTTATTCTACCTCATCTTAGTTACAGTCTAAGAGGTGTTATTCTACCTCAACTTAGTTACAGTCTAAGAGGTGTTATCCTACCTCATCTTAGTTACAGTCTAAGAGGTGTTATTCTACCTCATCTTAGTTACAGTTTAAGAGGTGTTATCCTACCTCATCTTAGTTACAGTTTAAGAGGCGTTATCCAACCTCAGCTAATTTTAAATCCCAACCCCTAGGATGCCAACCACAAGAGTCCACTAACACTCATGTACCCATTTGGTTTTTAGATGAACAGGGATAGCAGGTGTAAGGAAACATGTTCCATGTCGTTACCTACCCCAGGATCGAACCCGGGTTCTTTTGTTATGAGCTGAATGTGTTACCATTGAGTCACAAGCCACACACAACAAAATTTGAAGTTTTAAGAAAAGTACCCTAGTATCCGTTTTAGAAGTTAATCTTTAGTTTATTGAACTTTGAAGACTTTTTTTGTGCCGTTTAACGTTGCAAAAATCCCGTTTAGTGTTGCGAAACCTCATCAGAGGTACACTCTGTTTTATCTTACATCAGGTAATTTGCTCGATAGTCTCAGTAATATCCATAACTAGATTTATTAATTGCAACATTCGTCAAATGCCATCTAAGTGGAAGGTTGAGTGATTATCTGGCATTGTTCCTCATCATACAACCCATAACAGTCTACTGCCACCACCCAGGTGCCAACGACCTGCTCGATAATTAATTAATCAACCCAGTGGGAATTTCGACATTTTATGACCAGTCAATATGTCAGTGTTGTGGACAGATTTGTCAGTGGATTCATCACATAGATTTTCCCACATATCTTTTTCGGCAAACTTATGAAGTTACGATATTTAGATTAGGTTAGGTTAGTTGAGCTTGTTGTCACTTAGTAAAAATTAAGCAACTATTTCATACCACAATACTAATAAATAAAATATCAGAAGCGATAGGAGAGTTTTGAAGCGGGACCAGAAAACGGGGACCCACCGAACGCACCAGAAAATGTAGTCAGATAATCAGAATTTGAGGCTCTTTAAACAGTCACCCGTTTGACTGTCTTAGCAACAGAGAATTACTGATTGTTATTAAGAGGATGGACTTCAATAATATCAAACGATATTCTTGATACCTTCGAGTCGCTCCCTACTCAACACCTGCCATTCAGGTGATAGGCCCTGACTTGAACCTCAGGGTACTCACCACTCAGCACCTGTCTTTCAGGTGACAGGCTCTGACTGGTGCCTCAAATTATTCCTTACTAAACACCTGTCATTCACTTGACATGCTTGACTGGTGCCTCAAGTTAATCCCTACTCAACACCTGTCATTCAAGTGATAGGCCCTGATTACTGCCTCAAGAAACTCTCTACTCAACACCTGTTATTCAGGTGATAAGCCTTGACTGGTACCTCAAGCCACTCCCTTCTCAACACCTGTCATTCAAGCACTTCACAACATGATCTGCTTATTATGATAATAATTGCAATCAGATATGACAGATTATAAAATAAATAGAAGAGAATATATGTAAACTATAATATTGACTAATTCTTACCATATATATATATATATATATATATATATATATATATATATATATATATATATATATAATTATAAATTATGAATTTAAATAAAATAATAATAATGTATAATAAAATGCAAACATTCATAGATTATCGAGATTATAAATTCCAGCCTTTGCATCTCTACACGCGCACACGTATGCGCTCACACACACACACCATCGCTCTCACCCCATACAGTCACACCCACATACACAACAGGCCAAGTATCTACTGACGAGTGTCTTTGACAACAGGTAACTAACTAAAAGAACAAGTCAAGTATCTTTCGACAAGTGCTTTTGATAAACGGTAAAAAAAACACGTGATCACTTCCTGGATTCTTAGTAATTTCATGCTCTTTGATTAAGGTTTAGCAAGTTAAATATTCCATATATAGTAAGTTTAGGAGAGCTCGTATTAGTGCTGTAAGACAGCGGAGACAGACAGGTAGACAGTTACCTTCTCGTGATCCAGTTAATGCCATCCAACTTCAAAGACTTATTTTTATTATCAGAGGCGTGATCGTAATAATCATTGTTATATTTGCTGTAGTCACCATCGTCATCATTGTCACGATCGTCGTCATTGTCACCATCACCATCATCGTCACCATCATCTTCGTCGTCGTCGATTTCTAAAGCTAGGCCTGTGATATAAGATAAAAAAAAAATACTTGCTCTCCAGTGTTGTTTTGAAAGCTGACTGGTGATCTGCAGTACGAGAACTCGTTTCATTCTTAAGAACCAGAACTCGTTTTCTGTGCCGCCTGATTCACACATGGTGAGTTCTTAGAGCAAGTTTCCTGCACTCACAAGTAATAACGGAGAAAGTTACAATATATATATATATATATATATATATATATAGGATGGGGTCCACCTCTGGTACAAATTGTGGGACCCATAGCCTCGGAGAAGTGGATAAAAAGGCTTCAAGGAAGAATATTATATATATATATATAAAGTTAGATTTTTCATTATAGTAGCTTCTACAAACAAGGTTTATTCGTTGATGTGACATACAACTGAGGTTATGTAGTCGTGGTTGGATTTATGTTGATCTGCTCTTAATATGTCTTTCCCTTTTCCTCTCCTCTACATACCTTCTCTGCCTCTTGTCAGTCTGTCTGTCTGTCTGTCTCTGTCTCTCTCTCTCTCTCGCTCTCTCTCTCCATCATTCAACTAACTTTTACTTTTTTTCACGCAGTCCCTTCCTCCTGTCCTTCCTCACTTTTTCCCTTGCCCTTCTTTCCCAGCCCTAGGAACAGTTCCACAAGAAGGACAAGTCTTTGTTTTTGTTGACTTTTCGATTGCACACAGTGCTATCAAATAGACCTAGTGGAACACCAGAATACAAGGTCGTATATCCTGTCATTCGTTATGTCACGTTAAGTAGCTTAGACAGCGCTCACTGATAGTCTTGCATCCTAACCCATTCTCTTGCTGCGAGTGATGTTAACGCAGTTTTGAATACTGTCGTCTTTCCTTGCTCATTCATCTCTCTGCCAGACAACTCTGCTAAGCCTGAGGCCACCAATTCATATATCACAGCCATACCGGCGAAAAGCTTCTCATTATTTAAGTTCGTGGCAAACAGCTCATCAGTCAGTGCTACCTAATCAACACAGGAATTAACTTCTATTGAAGAATCTTAGAATGAGAAGTACCTGGCTATTCCCTGTTTAGCACAGTCAGACGATCCTTTGCAATTCTAGCAGCAACAGTTCGTCAATTTCCCATACATGTCACTGTTGGTTTGTCAGTATTTATGCACACCAGCTTCTTCTGCTCCTGTGGAACGACTTTAGTAGTGCTGCAGAGGTCTGCCTGTCTCCTGATTTAACAGTTAATGTTTGTAAAATACAACCAGTAAGTTTTGGACCAATCTAATGGAATAAATAAGTGTATACGTTTACCAATGTGGAAGTTAAACGGAAAATATACTGTATTTTTTCTCTACAGTATCATAATTGGACTTACCACTAAGTAAAATATCGGAAAATGCATTCTTGAGTTATCACATGGAATCCAACAATTCCAAGCTAGTTGTTTGAATCTTTCCCCACTTATTGTTGAAATTTTGAAGGCGGTCGAGTCAGGCGTTCTCAAATTATGAAAGGAAGCCGCTGAGGAAGAAAAAAAAGTTGTCATCCACTTAAAGGTACCCCTTCGGGGATACCTAAACATACTAGAGGGACTTGTTCCAAATCTGCATAGTTAAATTACTCCTTAGGCAACGGGAGGCACGGTAAGCTATACAAAATACCTCATTGAAAGCAGGGATTCACTAACTTTGCAAAGACATAAAACTCAATAAATATACACGATGTAAGGCTTTTCAACAATCTCCTTGATATACAGTATACGTGAAACTAACACCTGACCTGTACCTGTCTTTAGGAGGGAACTTGGCGAGTTCCTGAAACTAGTTCATGATCAGCCATGATGTGTTGCTAACGTCGGACTTCGTGCTGCTAGCACCATTAGGCTGATTGATCAGGCCATCAAGCAGGAGGCCTGGTCCAATACCGGGCCACTAGGGCGATGACCTCCCCCTTTCCCCCCGAGCCATCAACAAGTAGTCATCGCTGTCTTTGTCCTCTTCCTCCTCTACCTCTTGCTCCTGCTTCACCGTTGCAGCCTCAGTCGTCACCGCTTCCTCTGTATTATTAATGTGGATGGGGTTATTAAGTTTGAATGCGGATATAGAAGACACCGACGATCATATGATTCACTGGTCAACAACCAAAATGCTTCCGAGACCAGAGTAGAAATTTCCAACTAATTTTAGGTCACTGATAATGAATATCATGGTTAAAATTGTTTGTTAGCTCTACTTTTCAATATAGACCTACGTGTCACAACAGGTACCAACAGGCTTGCGGCAGTGTGTTTCTTACCACACTCACAGTCTCACTGACCTTCATTATTGTTCCAGCAGTCATAGAAGGTGGTTGTGCTGTGCAAGTTTATATTTTGAGGTGAAAGGTTGGTGATTTTCTTAGCCGAACACTTTTTAAACTTATAATAAATGTTCACTGAGCAAGCTATTGATATGCACGTGAGGCATATTAGGAGAGACTGGCCACCTCGTCAGTCATTGGAGCCTGGGATGAAAAATGTTCAACATCCACCTCTCATTGAACCAAACAAAATCTTGATACCACCATTATACATAAAACTGGGGCTCATGAAAAACTTTGTAAAAGCTATGGACAAATCCGGTCAGGGATTCGAGTATTTAACATCAAAATTCCCCTCACTGAGCGACGCTAAGATAAGAGAGGGAGTGTTCGATGGTCCTCAGATTCAAGAGTTTCTTAAAGATGGTGACTTTGAATCAGACCTTCATGGAGAGGAGAAAGCTGCTTGGAAAGCATTCAAGTTAGTGGCGAAGGGATTTCTCGGAAACAGAAGGGAAGGCAACTATGAAGAATTGGTGGAAAACCTCATCAAGGCTTACAAGAACATGGGATGTAACATGTCACTTAAAATCTACTTTTCGGACTCACATTTAGACTTTTTTTCCAGCTAACTGTGGGGCAGTTAGTGATGAACATGGTGAAAGGTTTCACCAAGATATTTCAACCATGGAAAAATGGTACCAGGGCAAATAGGGCACAAGAATGCTTGCAGACTATTGCTAAACATCGGCAAGAGATGATTCTTCAGCCCACTATAAGCGTCAAGCAAAAAGGCAGAGTAGTGTTTAAAACATACTGATACATATTGTACGTTATAATCAAATAATCAAATATTACATGTCTCGTATCTTTAAACATATAGACAATAAGCATTTTTCAAGGTGATATTTGGATTCAGGACATGAAAATACTAAGAATTAACTAATCTCATTTAAGAAGCATGCAACTTTTCAAAAATTGTTGACCAGTGAATTATTAACAACAAATTTAATAACCAAAGGTAACCTAAATGAGACAAGCAGCACGGCTTATTTTTATTGGGCTTCTGAGGAACTCTATTAGGATGCCTCCCACAGAAGCTAACTCGTAGATATTTACTGCTACGTAAACGGAGGTGGCAGGCTTTAAGACACTTAACCATATACTGTAGGTACTGATGGTGCCAGTGGCTGTGTAACAGTTATTTATGTTGGAGTGGATAAATGAGGGACGGGGATGATGGTGTAGTTGAAGAGGGAGAATGTGAATGTTGGTGTGGCTGAAGGAGGGATGTGAATGTTAGTGTGGCTGTAGGTAAGGGTGTCAATGTTTGGGTGAAGATGTAAGACCGTGGATGTGGAGTGGTGGCAGTGCTCCCTAGTTGCTACGCTGGTCTGTGACATTTATGAAGAAAGCTGATGCTTGTCAGGCAGGTCAAGGCACGAGTTGGGGCGTGGCGAGAGAGAGAGAGAGAGGTGTGCGCTTAGAGAGAAAGAGAGAGACAAAGACAGAGACAGGCACATCAGCCACGAGTGAGACACATCATCGGTGGCACTGGCACTGATTTTGGGTCTTCCTGCTGTGTTGTATATACGCTGTCGAGTCACCTCGAAGGTGTCAGCAGGTGTTATCTTTTTCCCCCTTATAAGAGCTATCATCCTCGCCTCCCCTCACCATACACGCCTGGTGATCGCCATCCCACGCCAGCAGGTGTTCTCTCTCTCCCCTCGAACCCATACACCTTCCCCGCAATAAACGCCTGATAAATCGTCTTCCACCCCACCCACACCCGTCACTCTAAGCTCCCAGATCAAAGGACCCAGTTTTGAAGATTTTTATGTTTGTCTACATTTGTGTGTTTACACGTGTGTATACATGTGTGTGTTTAAATGTATATGCATGTGTACATACATGTGTGTGGAGACATGCGTGTGTTTGTGTATACATGCACTCTTAGTTGTGTTAGCTGAGGGGTACGTTTATATCTTCTGGCCACGTGTGTGTGTACTCACCTAATTGTACTAACCTAATTGTGGTTGCAGGGGTCGATACTCAGCCCCTGGCCCCGCCTCTTCGCTGTCCGCTACTGGGTCTCTGCTCTCCCTGCTCCATGAGCTTTATCATACCTTATCTTAAAACTATGTATGGTTCCTGCCTCCACTATATCTTTCTCTAGACTATATCTTTCTCTAGATGTGTGTAGTGTGTGTGTGTGTGTGTGTGTGCGTGCGTATGTATTCGTAAGCGGGATTTTATAGAAGCGCTTTATTGCGTTTATGTAAATGTGTTGAGTCTACAACTTTAATAGCTGGTTCCAATTAATTGCCTTGCAGCTGTTCTCAGTTTAAGTTTTTGAAGGGGAACTAAAAATAAACCATTATCAGAAACAAGCAGTAAGCTTTATATTTAGGAGACTGGGGGTATCTTTTAGAAAGATGAGGGTATCTTTTAAGAGGCTGTTTTTCGTTTTATAAAGAAGTGGGCATCTTTTCTGTAAGGGGGGATATCTTTTTTTACTGAGGATATCTGTTAAAAGGATATAATATCTTTTTTAAAGGACAGAGTATGTTTTTAATTACGAGTATCTTTTTCAAGGAGTATCTTTTTCATAAGGGGTGGGGATTTATATATTTGATGTGATTGAATTATAGCGTGAGACACCAGCTCCGTGACAGGACAACAGATAAATAAAACGATCGGCAGAATACCCAGTCGTCCATGTGAAGCAGCTCTTGTTTCAACTTAACTTCATATGAAAAGATAAGATTTGTTGGGATTTTTAATCCGGGGTAGGGAGGGTTAGCGACCCAGGATAACCCAGGAAAGCCAGTGCGTCGTCAAGGACTGTCTGTCTTATTTCATCCGGGTCCTTAGATAAGATTTGTTCGGATTTTTAACCCAGATAGGGAGGGTTAGGCACCCAGGATAACCACACAAAACCAAGGCGTCATCAAGGAACGTCTGTCTTATTTCCATCGGGGTTCTTGAGGTCCCAAGGATGCGACCCACGCCAGTCGACTAACACTCAGGTACCTACTTAGTACTGAACACGTCTGGCAGCGCGGTGTCTGGGCAACCCTCAATATTTTACCCTTAATCCATCCTCCATCTTAAATTGAGGTGCGTGAGGATACAGACGTTCTAATGAGCGACGATATGTTCAGCATGTGACGCGACGCATGACGCCCATTTATGGAAATTTGGTTAACCTAGTATAATAAATATTTGTTTTCACGTTATATAGATCTGCCATAAATACAATATTGCAGTGAGTGAAGTAAACATATATTGCAGAGCAAGCTTTTATATGGACAACGTTTCGCTCTATGTACAACTTCATCAAGTCATGACTAAATCAAGCTCTACACAGAGAAACTTTGTCCCACTAAGAGCTTGTGCTGCAGCCTGTGTGTTTTCTTCACTATTGTCGAGAGAACGTTCTGTCTGGAAGACAGAATTCCTCCCCAGTGACATATCTTTCTGCGTTTCTTATCAGTTTATCATGCAGAAGTTGCAGACATTTTGTTGAAGTTAAGGTGCGTGTTTAAGAAGAGACTAACTTAAACTGCATCGTGCTCTTCGAAGCCAGGCTCTGAATCTTTAATTAATGTTTCTCAAGGGAGATGCGAACTCTATGTTAAACAAACCACGGTTCGGGTGGGGTTAGAACCCATGGCGAGTGAGTCGTAGACCTCCAGGCCAGTGCGCAAGCCACTGGACCAGCTGGCTACAATAAGACTCATCCAGCTTGGTATATTTATACACCATAGGGAGGTTTTTAACCCTACCCATTCCGTGGTTTGTTTGTAATCGTGTTATTACGATTTCGTGAGTCAGCTGTATGTTATTGTTTCATATAAATTCCCAAACAACTTTTTAGGTGTTGATAAAAAAGACGCAATCCACGGAGATTGAATTTTTATTAGTAAATTAAAAAAAAAAATCGAATGTGTAGGTAGTTATGGTTTTCACGTAAGTGTACGTTTGTTTCAATGTTTCTTTTAATATGCCGTCTATTGCACGCAGAATATTGACCTGTAACTCTTCCAGGGTATGACGGTGAATTGAATACAGACTGTTCTTTATCTTATAATGTGAACCCCATTCTTGTAGTTAACAACCAATGAGATAGAAAAAAAACCCAAAAGCAATGGGTTACAGTAACATATTTATTCACCATGGGTTGCGTTTCTGTTTAAAGCTCATTAACTTTGCCAGTACAGTAATTCTTTTTGAGTAGCTTATCTTTATTTTTTACTTTTAGTTTCTTGTTCAATACTTCATTTTAAATTTTCTCTCCTTGCTTCCTCTGTCTTTTCTTGTTAATTCTGAAAGTTGAAGTAATTGACATCTTTTAACTTGTTATTCAGTTATCGGATCTACAGTTATCATGTTCTTGTTAGTGTAATTATATCTACTTTTTGTTTAGTTGCAACAAAGTAATAACGTTACTTTGTTCCAGGTGACAGGGGATATTTTATTTGTCAGGAAACAAGACAAGTGTTTTCTGACACGGATCTTAGTCATAAGGTGACCAGCTAACTGGAGTTTTTGGTCATGTGACCAAAGACTTCCGCTGGCTTACCGGTCCATCCCGTTAAAAATTAAAGATCACATCGTGTAATGTGAGACTGTTTTTAGCCCAGACGTCTCGCAGTGCATTGTTTAACTTCTCTGGAGTCTTTCTTCCTTGTGTTAAATCATTTACTGTATGTAGAATGAAGGCTAGGAAACAGTTCCCTCTCATCACAACCTAACAACTTCCTCAACCACCTTACCATTTCCTCAAGAAAATTATTATCTCTTCGAAGACATTACAGTCTCATCAAGACATTTAATCTCCTCAAGGACGTTACAATCCCATGGACATTACTGTATCCTCAAGCACTTTACAGTTTCATCAAGGACATTACTATCTCCTCAACCACCTTACAATTTCCTCATGGAGATGGCTGTCTCTTCAGGGGCCTTACAATCTTCTCAAGGATATTACTGTCTCAAATTCCTCACAATCTACTCAAGGACACTACAGTCTTTAAAGCACCTTACAATCTCCTCAGGGACATTACTGTCTCCTCGAGCGCCTTGCAATCTTCTCAAGGACATTACAGTCTCTTCAAGCGCCTTAAAATCTTCTCATGGACATTACTGTCTCCTTATGCACGTTGCATTCTCCTCAAGGACATTACAGTCTTTTCAATCACCTTGTAATCTCCTCAAAGACTTGACTGTCTCCTCAGGCACCTTGCAATCTCCACAAGAACATTGCAGTCTCTTCAAGCTTGTTGCTTACTTGCCACTAAATATACAAGGCATTGCAGAGCGTAAACAATTAGGACGTCTCTGATATAATATAATTTTAATATTTTTTTTCATATCTTAGAGCAGTTAATCCTGGGCTTGTGGTGATCAGCTATATAAATTCAGAGACTAAGAGATGAAGAATGATTTTATCCTTATTCATTGTAACTTCATCACCAAGGGCTGTAACTAATTGAAGCTGGGTTCTGTTGTGTACCTGTGCACGATACAGCAATAATGTATATCATTTATGATACATGAGTGAGGTGCCACCTCAGTGTTAAACATTTAAAATGTACTTCTTCTAATTTCTCTGAAGATATGTGTGTAAAACACGAAAGCGCTCAGGTTTTATATCCTATTTTCACTATAGTATTTTTACGTATTTGCAGTCACGCGTTACATTGTGATTTCTTCCATGATATATGATATGATACAGAACAACAAAATCAGGTTTCCAAAGGCAAACGTGTCTTCAAAATGAGCGTAAGGAAATCTACTTCGCACACACCGTTTCCACGAATGTATTGTAGTCGACTTGTCTATATATACAATATGATGACTTTATTTTAAATTAGGTCTTGTTAGGTACGATTAGGTTAGTGAAGTTTAGTTCCATACTACTGTAGCTTAACTCTTAAGTCAATACAAGTGGAGATAAATTTTGAAGGATTAATTAAGAAGATAGATGATGATGTTTTAGTGATTTATTCCAAAACATACATCATTATTTTTAAGGATGCATTTTTATTTGCTTATATCCGCCTCTAATTTCACCATTAGTGCATTTCAGCTTTGTAAAGACTGCATTTCTTGTTGCACTTATCTATTTATCTATGTATATATATATATATATATATATATATATATATATATATATATATATATATATATATATATATATATATATATATATATATATTTCAAATCGCTAGTGCTCCCTCACTTAGAATACTGCTCAGTGCTGACGGCCCCGTTCAGGGCAGGAGAAATAGCAGAGCTGGAACAAATCCAGAGATCGTTTACGGCTCACATTGAGCCATTGAAACATCTAAATTATTGGGAACGCCTTCAAGTCTTGAACATGTACTCATTGGAGCGGAGGAGAGAGATACATGATAATATATACATGGAAAGTACTTGAGGGCCTGGTCCCAAATCTGCACACTGCCATAACAACATACTGGAGTGAGAGATATGGGAGAAAGTGTAAAATAAACCCAGTGAGGAGCAGGGGTGCGGTGGGGACAATACGGGAGCACTGTATTAACATCCGGGGTCCCAGACTATTCAACATCTTACCAGAAGATATCCGAAACACGGCTGGAACCAGTGTAGAAGCCTTCAAGAGGAAACTGGACAAATATCTTCACCAGGTGCCAGATCAACCAGGCTGTGATGGATATGTGGGGCAGCGGGCCTCCAGCAGCAACAGCCTGGTTGACCAGGCAAGCACCAGACGAGCCTGGCCCATGGCCGGGCTCAGAGAGTAGATACTCTCGAAACTCTTCAAAGGTATATCAAAGGTATATCAAAGGTGTGTGTGTGTGTGTGTTGTGCCGAATAGGTAAAACTGGTCAATTAGCAAGAACTCACTTGAAATTAAGTTCTTTCTAAAATTTTCTCTCTTATACGTTTAAAGATGTGTATTTTCATTTATGTTAATGTAAAAATTAATAATTTTGTACCAAAAGAACCCTTAGAAAACTTACCTAACCTTATTATAACAAGCTCAATTTAATTTAGAGTAATCCAACCAAATATATTTTAGATAAGTTTACAATAATTTAATAATAAACAAACACAATGAAATATATATTTTTTCGTTAGGTTCAGAGTGTTTTTTGCGAAGTTATTGCATACACAACTTTTCGCTTGCCTTATTCGGCAAGAAGAGCGTTGCTATTTAAGCCAAAATCTCAAGTTTTACCTATTCGACACTACATATATATCATTAACAGAACTGCGGATCGAATTTTACTTTTGTGTTGTTTATTATCGTGTTTTCCGTGATATGGGGAGCGGTAAGAAGGCTGGTGAAGATGGCTCAAGCGCTGCGTCTAACAGTGAGACAACTTTAAACTTTAAGTTGCGATGTTTCTTCTCCTGTTAGTGAACACAACATCCTATCTCTAAAGAAAAGGACTCCTACCATCTTGTTCGTCTGTATGTGTGATGTGCGTGTGTCCTCTTGTCTCTTGTCAGTCTGTTTGGTTGCTTATCTGTTTGTGTCTACCTTCTCTCTCTCTCTCTCTTTCTCTCTCCCCTCCCCCATCCCTCCATCGTTTTTCCTCTTTCTTACTATCTTTCCCTCTCATTTTCTCTTCTCCAGTTCTCACTGCCCTCTGACCCTTTCCTTCCTTCCATTCCCCCTTTCGTTACTCAGCCTTCCATCCACCCTCTCCCTCGCTCTACGTCATCCCTTTTCTTCCTCCCATTCTTCCTCTTTCCCCCTTCAACTCCCCAATTATTATGGATAGTACAAAGACTAAAGCAGAGCAAGTCTTTAAGACAACATTTCGCTCAGTAAGAACTTTGAGCGAAATATGGTTTTGCTATGTGTCTTTGTAATAGAATGCACTGAAATACTGGCAAGGTTTAGTTGATGGGGACGCAGCTGGAAGATTTATTGAAGACGCAGACCTGATAAAGTCTGCTGCGCAAGCCAAACGTTGTCTTAAATATTTTCGAACGGTTGCTTGTATGTCTTTATCATCTAAATGTCTTGTCGGCACTTTTCCTTCCTATCATCCTCTTCTCCTCCTCTCTCCCATCTCCCTTGGCATACATGTAACCCAACTTCGTCGTATCTGTAATAAAATCCCCGGCCATATAAACGTTGAGTATATATTAAAAAAAAATAGTTTGGTGGGCAGATAGCGTGTTTTAATCACGGCGTGAACTGCACACGCTGATCTAGGGGGCGGTGGCGGGGGTAGGGGGGGTAATGCCAACTAATGGGTATCACTTAACGGGGCCAACGACACCAACCATCCTCACCCCCCACCCTCCTTCATCTAAGCTAGGTTATTGTTCCTCCTCCTCCTCCACACACGCGCGCGCACGCGCACACACATACACACACACACACACACACACACATACACACACACACACACACACATACACACACACACACACACACACACACACACACACACACAAAGTCATGGAGAAGATCATCAGGAGGAGAATGGTGGAGCACCTAGAAAGACACAAGCTTATAAACGACAACCAGCACGGTTTCAGGGAAGGAAAATCCTGTGTCACAAACCTACTGGAGTTTTATGATAAGGTAACAGAAGTAAGACACGAGAGAGAGGGTGGATAGACTGCATTTTTGGACTGCAAGAAGGCGTTCGACACAGTTCCTCACAAGAGGTTAATGCAAAAGCTAAAGGATCAGGCACACGTAACAGGAAAAACACTGCAATGGATCAGAGAATATCTGACAGGAGGCAACAACGAGTCATGGTACGTGACGAGATGTCAGAGTGGGCACCTGTGACGAGTGGAGTTCCACAAGGGTCAGTCCTAGGACCTGTACTGTTTTTGGTATATGTGAATGACATAACGGAAGGGATAGACTCAGAAGTGTCCCTGTTTGCAGATGATGTGAAGTTAATGAGAAGAATAAAATCAGTCGAGGATCAGGCAGAACTACAAAGAGACCTGGACAGGCTGCAAGCCTGGTCCAGTAACTGGCTCCTTGAATTTAACCCTGCCAAATGTAAAGTCATGAATATCGGGGAAGGGCAAAGAAGACTGCAGACAGAGTATAGTCTAGGTGGCCAAAGACTGCAAGCCTCACTCAAAGAAAAAGATCTTGGGGTGAGTATAATACCGAGCACATCTCCTGAGGCACACATCAATCAGATAACTGCTGCAGCATACGGGCGGCTGGCAAACCTAAGAATAGCGTTCCAATACCTCACTAAGGAATCATTCAAGACTCTGTATACCATATACGTCAGGCCCATACTGGAGTATGCAGCACCGGTTTGGAACCCACACCTGGTCAAGCACGTCAAGAAATTAGAGAAAGTGCAAAGGTTTGCAACAAGACTAGTCCCAGAGCTAAGGGGATTGTCCTACGAAGAAAGGTTAAGGGAAATCGGCCTGACGACACTAGAGGACAGGAGGGTTAGGGGAGACATGATAACGACATATAAAATACTGCGAGGAATAGATAAGGTGGACAGAGACAAGATGTTCCAGAGAGGGGACACAGAAACAAGGGGTCATAATTGGAAGTTGAAGACTCCTATGAGTCAAAGGGATGTTAGGAAGTATTTCTTCAGTCATAGAGTTGTCAGGAAGTGGAATAGCCTAGAAAGTGACATAGTGGAGGCAGGAACCATACATAGTTTTAAGACGAAGTTTGATAAAGCTCATGGAGCAGGGAGAGAGAGAGGACCTAGTGGCGATCAGTGAAGAGGCGGGGCCAGGAGCTATGACTCGATCCCTGCAACCACAAATATGTGAGTACA
This sequence comes from Cherax destructor, assembly GCA_009830355.1. Taxonomy (NCBI): domain Eukaryota; kingdom Metazoa; phylum Arthropoda; class Malacostraca; order Decapoda; family Parastacidae; genus Cherax; species Cherax destructor. The sequence continues at coordinate 41,374 of WNWK01003372.1, read as the reverse complement.
CACACTACATAATGGGTCACCAGCAGGTGCCAGAAACTAATGTACCAAAATAGAGAAGAATTTTGTTGAGAAAGAAATAGTTGAAAGAACAAGTTGCGTGCAAACCCTCGTTGATGATGGCAACAAGAAGACTCAACGAGCAAGATAAAATGCAACGAATAAAGTTTAACGATAAAATAGGAAATCCGAGGGAAAAAATGTGAAAGATCTAACTTTGTAGTTTCCAGCATTTTTATTAACCATTGGTGCTGGCGAAGGAAGGGCTCTTGATCCAAGGAACTGCAGCTGTTCTTGCTTGCCTTGGCTCAAAACTGATTATATCCCATTCCCTAAACACAATATGACCCCCTACGGTTTTAACGGTTTTTTTCATGAGTATAATAATAATAATAATAATAATAATATCAGAAAGCGCCTTAATATAAGCAGACTATGTAACAAAAAATCAAGCAGTAACGACAGACTTGGTATCTCCCTGGGTTTTGGAGTAATGTGGATTAGTATATCCATGGGGATGCGCTAGACTCCGAAGGGTTCATACATTGCCTAGGGAACGAGAGATAATCAGGTGTCATTCAAGAGAAGGGAGGTTACCTCCAGTGCCTTGGATCAGTATCAAGGCAGCCGCCTTCCCATAAAGGTAAAGAACTAAGTTACGTGATCTGAGTCATTTTAAGGATTTTATTACAAAAAAGTTGAAAGATTGAGTGAATGATGGTGGGAAACACATGGAAAATGTTTTGCACAATGAAGGTAAATAATGAGAGAGAGAAGTGGATAAAACACCCACACAGGAAGTGAAGAGAAGCTCTCGATACAGACCATAAGTGAATTTTCCGTATTTCTCATCTTTTTCATTCTCCTAGTCTCCGTCATCGTCTTCTCTCTCTTCTATTCCTTTTTCTCCTCCTCCTCCTCCTCCTTCTTCTTCGTCTTCCTTCTCCTCTTCCTCTTCCAAGTTCGCTATCTTCTTCCCTGGGCTTTATTATTCTCCTCTCACCTGACTCCTCTGTGTCTAATTCTTCTCTCATATGTCCTTCATCTGCTGAGTTATTACCCAGTCCTCCTCATCCTCTTCTCTGACCTTCTTTCCCGTGTTCTTTATTTATCTTCATTTTATCTGTTCCTCTCTATCTGCTTCCTCTTTACAAAAGTTTTTCATCACACAAGCTGCCTCACTCTTTTTTATATATTCTCACCTCTCTCATGTTTTCTTGTATTTTTAATTTCTCTGTTTTTTTTTTTCCTTTCTCCTGTTGTTTTTACTGTTCCTCAACTTTCCTCTTGACAATTATTTTCCATTTATTTGGTTTGCTCATTCTTTTGTCTTGTTTTCCTAAATTCTCGTCATTTGTGGAATTTTCAACATCACGCCGCTACTACCGCCACTACAACCTCCGCCACCACCATCGCTGTCTCCACCGCCGCCGCCACAAACACCGCCACCACTATCACTGTCTCCACCGCCGCCGCCACAAACACCGCCACCACTATCGCTGTCTCCGCTACCACAACAAACACCATTAACATTCTTGAATCTCTCCTTCCTCCACTTGTATCTGTCTAATTAATACACACACACACACACACACACACACACACACACACACACACACATGGGCATATGGGCGACTGGCAAACCTAAGATTAGCGTTCCGTTACCTTAACAAGGAATCGTTCAAGACACTGTACACCGTGTACGTCAGGCCCATACTAGAATATGCAGCACCAGTCTGGAACCCACACCTGGTCAAGCACGTAAAGAAACTAGAGAAAGTGCAAAGGTTTGCGACAAGGTTAGTTCCACAACTCAGGGGTCTGTCCTATGAAGAAAGGTTGAGGGAAATAGGACTAACAACACTGGAGGAAAGAAGGGTCAGAGGAGACATGATAACGACATACAAAATACTGCGGGGAATTGACAAGGTAGACAGTGACAGGATGTTCCAGAGAGGGAACACAGAAACAAGGGGACACAACTGGAAGCTGAAGACTCAGATGAGTCAAAGGGATGTTAAGAAGCATTTCTTCAGCCACAAAGTAGTCAGGAAGTGGAATAGTCTAGAGAAAGATATAGTGGAGGCAGGAACCATACATAGTTTTAAGACAAGGTATGATAAAGCTCATGGAGCAGGAAGAGCAGAGACCCAGTAGCGGACAGCGAAGAGGCGGGGCCAGGAGCTGAGTCTCGACCCCTGCAACCACAATTAGGTGATTACAATTAGGTGAGTACACACACACACACACACACACACACACACCCCGATGGCATGGTGGCTAGCGCTCTTGCTTCACGCACGGAGGGTCCGGGTTCAATTCCCGGCGGGGCCGAAACATTTCGAAGTGTTTCGTTACACACACACACACACACATACATACAACAGGCCTAGTGTTTAATCGACATGTGCCTAGGACAAAATGGTAACTAACTAACTAACACACACACGCATACACATACACGCACCCACACGCGCATGCGCTGAGTGGCTAGACTGGGATTTTTTTCAGAATTTGCTCCCGAAATGTTTAGTTTATTGTACACCTCATATCTATGCTGTAGATAGTAGCACAAGAGCATATGGATACACATAAGGTCTAGGAACTAAGCCCCAAAAGGGTTAACAAACGTACATCTGGATTTATACTTACAGTTCACTTATCTCTTGCAAGCAAGTTTAGGATTTTTTGCTTAATATGTCTGATATTTTATTTTCATTAATATGATATATTGACATTACATAGGTTAGTATATTATCTCGACATTCTTCAGTAATTAGACAAGCACGTAATCTTCAATAAAGTGACCATAAAGCTGAACGTACTTTGCATTTAGTTTGATCTGTGCGTCGACCAAACTGCCAGAATTACTTGTATCCAAGTCTAAGTCTGGCTACTGCAACATCAGTCAGTCTGTTCACATTGCGAGTTACTCCATAAATATACTTATCCACGTTCATGTTATCACAGTAAGAGATCTTCCTATGATACTCGGTTTCATTATTTACTTCTCTACTATTATTCATAATGCTAGACACATACCAAAGTTATAGTCTAGATTTTCCTTCAGGATAATTTCTTTGGCTAACTTGTCAACTTTATCATGGAGTAATTCAGTGTGTGATGGAAGCCATAAAATTTGTGTATTAATTCTGATTTTTTGAGTATCTATATCTGACTTCAACAGTGATCATGTTGTTATGGTCTTTATGTGAGTTAAGGGCCTTCAGTCATGACATAAAATCAGTAATAATCAAAGAGTCAAGCTCATTGTCATAAGTTAACTTTAATGCCATTAGGATGGCAAACAATTCAGTTGACAGTGTAGACGCCAGGTTGTTAATTCTTATGTCTAACTCAGCATTATTACTATAGTTCTTGTCTAGGTAGGTGACAAAGAGCAGATGCAGCTCTGCCAATAGACTCCTGCTTAGATCCATCGTTATGATACAATTTGTGTTATGTTATTACTAACAGTTAAGCGAGAGAGAAATTTCTTCTTGAGCAGTTGCCTTTGCAAGTGATTTAAAGAAGGGATTACTAGTGATGATTGATGAGCTCCTTTGGAGAGCTTTCAGATATGTGACTTAAAATAAATACAGCTTCCATGAAGGGTGAAACGCAGTTCGTGTAGGTTATAAAACTTAATATAATTGCTTGTTTCACAGCCCATTTAGATCTATGTTTGTAGATGAATGGTTCAGAGAACCGACAAGTTGATAAATTAGACACATGTGCAACACTTGGGTATCTTTAATGAGGAAACGTTTCGCCACACAGTGGCTTCATCAGTCCAATACAAACCAGGAAGTTGTAAGGAGAGGAGGAGTCTGAGGTAATCAGTCCCTCAGCCTGGAGTCGATGTGTTCAGTCCATCAATCTTGAAGAAAGTACAGCACAGGGCCTTAGAAGTGGCTTATATACTGTAGTCAGGTGAGGTGAAGCAGCAGGAGGCGGGGTCATAGTGGTACCATCCACTAGTCGAAGTAGGTCTTCGTCCAAAGGTTGGACAAGTGTTGAAGAATTCCTTGTACCAAGATCCCAAGATGTTGCTGTGTCAGACATGAATGTAGATGAATGGTTCAGAGAACCGACAAGTTGATAAATTAGACACATGTGCAACACTTGGGTATCTTTAATGAGGAAACGTAAACGCACAGGTATAATATAATCACACATACACACCCTCTCATACGCACAGGTGCAATTTAACAATACATTCACCCTCGTATACACGCACACGTGCAGTATAATCACACGTAGAGCCCCACATACGTAATTACAATATAATTATACACAGAGCCCCATATACACAGCTACAATATAATCATACACAGAGCCCCATATACATAGCTAAAATATAATTACACATACACCCACACATAACTACATAAGAAAGGAGGAACACTTCAGCAGGCCTACTGGCCCATACTAGGAAGGTCCTTCTCAAACCTAAACCCACTAACAAAAATATTTGCCAAACCCTTTTTAAACGCTACCCAAGGAATTAGCTTTGATAGCCTTATTAACTCATGTGAAAGTCATAAGAGCCACAGGTACGAAACAATCGGACAGACTGGCACGGTGGATAGAAGCAGACTGTCTGCCAAGCTAGAAGAAAGAGTGAGGGGAGGGGCACAGATTTAAGGTAAAGACACAGATGAGCCATAAGGGTGTTAGGAAGTATCTGTTCAATATCGTGTTGGTAGGAATGTAGAATGAACTGGATACATACAAAGCGTGATGCTAAAGACACAGATGAGCCATACTTGGTAAGACTACCGACAAAATGTTGAAGTAAATGGACACATGTGCAACTAATAAGACACTTACTGTAGGTAAGTTTCGCTCACCAGGAGCGTCGTCAGTACAATACGAACAAGACAATACTTTGACACGGAGGGTATGTATAGAATCCATGATGGTAGACACAAGGAGGAACGGTGGATTGCATGAGGGTAAAGAGAAGAACAGTTCATTGCATGTGTATTAATGTTGGTAGAATTACCGACAATATGTTAAGTAAAAGGACACTGCTGTAACTAATGTGACATTTTATTGTGGCAACGTTTCGCTCTCCAGGAGCTTTATCAAGCCGTTACAAACAATACAAGGACACAGAGGGTATATATAGGCTTAGAGTGAGGTGTAGTAGTTGTAATACTAGTCGAAGTAGTAGTGATAGTAAGTATACTAATGGGTAATTAGTAGTAGTAGTAATACTAATGGTAGTAGTAGCAGTAATACATGTGGTAGAAAAATCAACTGGTAAAAAAAGTTATTAAAGCTTATTGCTTGTGTTGCATAAAAATAGGTTGGACGAACATTTCTGTTAGTTCATTGCATGAAGGTAAAAAAGAAGAACGGTTCATTGCATGAAAGTAAAGAAAAGAACGATTCATTGCATGAAGGTAAAAAGAAGAACGGTTCAATGCATAAGGGTAAAAGGAAGAACGGATGACTGCATGAGGGGTAAAGTGAAGAACGTTCGTTGCATGAAGGCAAGGAGAAGAACTGTTCATTGCATGAGGGTACAGAAGAGGGAGGGCTTCGTAATACCTCACTATTATTCTTTCTCTCTTTCTTCCTTATATTTGTGTATGTATATTCTCATACATAATCTGGCTGCAGCCAACTCTTACATAACTGCCGCAAAACAGATGTGAGAAAATAGACTAATCATCATTGTCCCCACCACTTCCACCCAGATCCTCACCATCACCACCACAACACCATTATTACCACCACCACAATCACCATCCAAGTACAACCATCATCATCATTCCCAACACCACCACAGTACTGCCACATAGTTCCTGACACAGCATATTACACATATGGCTTGCGGCGGCCCCAGGCTGAGCTTTATTGTGAAAGAAACAAAGAAATACAGAAATATTTAATAGTGTGTCTTTCCGCCGTGCGTGTGGTTCGTAATTCCCTGTTATTTGCAATTCCTGGGACGTCACTGTTGTGCATTCCCGACTCTCTTATTTGGTGCTGCCTGCCTCTACCCTGCCTTTTTGTAGTTTTTTTCTGTTGTATCCTGTTAACTGACTTTTATCAATTTTGTTGTACTGTGGAAGCTATGTAAGCAATAGCTTCTGTTGAGGCGACGATATTTTCTGTCTGGTAGATTGTCTTGCTTACCTGGAGGTGGTTTCCGGGGTCAGTGCCAATGCCTCCCCGGCTCAGTCCCAGGTTTATTGCCTGATCAACCAAGCTGTTGGTGGCTGTGTCTGTGGTTAGATTATCTTGTGGTGGCTGAGTCCATAGTAAATTATCATGTGTTGACTGTGTGTCTGTAGTAGATTATCATGTGATGGCTGTGTGTTTAGTAGATTATCATGTGGTGGCTGTGTGTGTGTAGTATATTATTTTGTGGTGGCCGTGTTTGTGGTAGATTATCTCGTGGCTCTGTCTGTGGTAGATTCTGTTGTCTTGACTGTGGTATTTCATGCTCTGGTGACTGCGTCAGTAGTCGACTCTGTCCTGGTGACTGAAGTAATGTTTTGACGGCTCTTCTACCCAAACACTGACCACGAGGAACCCTGCAATGCTGCGGGTCAGGTAAGGCGATGATCCATAAATGTCGTAAAATAATTCAGTCCCGAACTTACGTGAAAAGCAAATGTGTTGTTGAGTAATAGTACAAAAATTGGTTGACCAGATAGGCAGCAGGGAATTCTGGCCTCAGTCTGGGCTTGGAGAGTAGAACAACTCACGAAACTAGTCACAGGTTTGGCACAGGTATGTTGTAGCTATGTTATAGGTGTCTGTCTCTGCGTGAAGAAAAGACACAGGTCCAGTTCAAGCATTTTTTGTGACATTTTGGCTCTGCGTAGAGCTTTATCAATTCAGTGACTTTGTATCGTGTTTCTGCACTGTATCGTGTCACGGCACCGTGTGCGTAATGTTATCTGGGAGGAATATAAGGTCGAGCCGATGGAAGTTGTCATTGCATTGATAGGATTATAACTGGCGAAATGGATGGATCATAAGTTCGTTAGCCATAAGTATCCACGTTGGGAAGTACGACTTTGCTGTCTACTTGCTGCCCTGTTACACAGTGTGCGTGGAATACTAGACCTACTAAGTTATACATGTACTGGTACAGGTAGGTTTTTCCAGGACGGGTCCTGACCCGGGTTTTCTCCATGCGGCGACCCGGCATACTAAGTTTATGTGCCGCGCCCCCTGACGATAAGCAGCCAACTTTTCTTATTTCCTTATTGTAGGTTAATTAATATAGACTTATTGCAGTTAACTTAAGGCAACCTAACCAAAAGGGCAGGATTTCTCCACTTTCTTTGATCGAGAGTCGTTTACCAACATCTAGGCACTCCACTTAAGTGGTAATGCGTGTGAAAACACCTGTCCTATTTAAAAGGGAAGTTGTGGTGGCATGCCATTGTGGTGTTAGTTATGCGAGTGTTGTCATCGTGTCAATGTTTGTACTCAGTCCTTCAGTGGTCCTTCAATTATTCATCAAGCTTCCACCAGACCTCGCGCTGAATGAGCCACACAGGTTTAGCGCTCTACATAAAAACGATCAGCTTCAGTGGTTCGGTGGTGGCATTGCAGTAAATGTCCATGTTCATTCGGTGTGTTGGTATGCACCCGGACAGTGATGCGTGGTACATCAGTAAAAATCTGATGAATTGTCTTAGCTGTGAGAGGCGATGTTGAGTTCTTATTTTGTGCAGTGCTGTGGGTTTAGTGACTCTAGTGTGTGTGGTAGTAGTGTGGGGACGCCCCTCTGGTCTGGAGCAACTCCCGGATGGGAGAGTTAGGATATCAACAATTGAATGTCATGTAGCTTGCTGCCAGGTATTGTAGTGTGTGTGTGTGTGTGAGAGAGGGGAAGGGGAGAGTGGTAGAGATGGAGTGAGTTGCTTATTTGTAATTTACTGTTTGAGTTTGCTGGCTGTGGCTCATTAGGGTGTGTAATTTCTAACAATGCTCCCTTGGTAAAGAGCCTATCGTTATCGACTCGTGTCTATATCACGACATTTTCTTGGTCTTTGCCGTATTTGTTTTATTGTGTTTTCCAAATAACAGGTCCTCATATAATTTTCTAACCTGACCTGGCTGGGTCGGGGCTTAAGCCGTTGGAGATTTGGACCTGCCTCGCATGGGCCAGTAGGCCTGCTGCAGTGTTCCTTCTTTCTTATGTTCTTAAAGTCTTTTAACTCTCTCTCTCTCTCTCTCTCTCTCTCTCTCTCTCTCTCTCTCTCTCTCTCTCTCTCTCTCTCTCTCTCTCTCTCTCTCTCTCTCACTCACTCATTCTCACTCTTTCACACACTCTTTTCACACAAAGGTTTTACAAGATTAGGTTAAGGGTTAGAACATAAGAACGGAGGAACACTGCAGCAGTCCTGTTGGCCCATACTAGGCAGGTCCGTCACAATCCATCCCAGAATATTTACAAGGTAAGACCTGTTACCTATATCAGCTCATTCTAAAACTCTTTATTGTTATGAGACATACAAATATGGAACAAGATGAAGTTGGAACCATCTGTGGGCTAGTGATTTCATTTGGTCAACTGGCTTTATTTCGTTTATGTCTTTATACTATACTAACATGCTCCAGACTCGAGTCGTCCTAGGAATAAATGATCTCAGATGAAGTGATGCCATGGAGAAGGATACAGCCAGAGTGTAGTTGTTTGCTGCCAGTCTTATTGTGTAAAAGCTCACTTCTAGCTATCCGCGGAGTGGATAGCTAGAAGTGGTACTTTGACAATATTGCCCTTTTACCTAACAGTAAGGCCACCCACATCCCTACTGTGTTAAAGGCTCTGGTGAAATAACATATCTGTCGAGGCCGGGTTCAGGCGAGGAATGAGTGGTCTTGCTCTGTTCTCTATTCTGTCAAGAAGTCATAGATGAGACGGGGGGGCAGGCAGTCGAAGACAATGGAGCATACTCAAGAAATTTGTACCTAGTACAGAATCTTGCAACCTCTACTGTGAAGCAAATGCAATATACGTTAAGTGCTGTAAGCTTCCTGGCAGCTTTGTTTGCAAGATTTACGACATGGTTCTTCATTGTCAGTTTCAAGTCAGATTTCACCCCTAGGATATCAACTTCATCCCCGGGTACGAGCACTTCCCCATTCATTCTTACCATTGCCACTATGGTGCCTAGAGACCATCATTATTTGTTCGGTCTCAAGAGCAAATGTGACCTGCCTTCGTTTTTCCCAGGCTGATAATTAAAGCTGGTAATTTATGTAACTTAGAGCAGCTAGCATTTTTCTTTCTTGGATAAGTAAATGTCCGCTTACAGTTGTTTGCATATTCATGGGATTCTAGGATGAGGTGAAGAAGGTCATTGAAGTAGACATTCTATCTATACCAATGACCCAAGCATACTTCCCGTGGAACACTTGCACCAATATACTGTCTTGTTGACTTGTTGTCCCTTTGAGAACTACGCTTATAGATCTACCTGGAAGGTAATCATTGAAGTGGTACAGTGCAGAGCCAGCGACTCCTAGTTCCTGCAGTTTTACCAAGAGTCCCTGGTGCCATACTTAATCGAAAACACCAGCAATGTCCCGTGCTACTACACAGCTGACCTTAAGATTTATCCAGTGACTGGTTGCACATAGTGGAGAGGTTTAATGACAGATCAGCAGTAAAGTGACCTTTCTAAAAACATATTGACAGTCGCAAAGAAGCGAACGGTAGTCGACAAACTGTCATCTGCTGTGAGATTAATATTTCAAGAATCTTGCCAGTTATTGACAGAAGTGACACTGGTATGTAGTTGCTGATTTCCACTCTGTTCTTCTATTTATGAACAGGAACTACGTCTCTCTCTTTCCACAGATAAAGTTTTTTACACTGTGCTAGGCAGTGCTGATAAATGCGAGTTAGAGGTGATGCTAGCTGGTCTGCACTTCTACTTAGCAATCTTGGGTTCACATTATCTGGGCCCATAACCATTTCTTGGTCCAGCGATTTAAGGGGAAGATACACTTCGCCCTGCCTTATTATCAACACTGACAACTTTGACACAGTTCTTGCGGCTAGCATAGGAGGTTCCCTTGCTGGATCAGGAACTTGCATCTTCGCAGCAAAGTGTTCAACAAAGAGGTCGGCTTTCTCCTAACTGCAAGCCGATTTAGAGGGGAATAATATCATCAGGTTAATAACCTTGTCGGTTCTTGACCAAGGACCACAAGGTTTTGAAGCTCACTCTGCCTGACACCAGCTTTCTTTTTGTGTCAGCCTCCCGTCTAGAGATGGCTCACTTTTGGATTTCTTTTATTTGCCAACAGGCTTGCCTGTGCAGGTTCCTGTTATAGATAGTGGGATGTCTCTTATACCTTCTCCAAGCCTTGTACTGAGCAGTAGCAGCCTCTCGATGACGAAAGCCAAACCAAGGCTGATCTGAAGACTTAGTCACACACTGCCGGCGAGGGATGTGCTCAATGACGGCATTCGCCTGGTTGTCAACGTCTCTCTGTCTCTGTCTCAGTCTGTCTGTCTGTCTGTCTGTCTGTCTGTCTGTCTCTCTCTCTCTCTCTCTCTCTCTCTCTCTCTCTCTCTCTCTCTCTCTCTTTCTCTCCCTCCCTCCCTGCCTCCCTCTCCTTCCTGTCATTGAACACAAGATTCCCCAACTTGCCAGCAGAGATGCAAGGTATAGCCTTGGCCAGTAAAGCCATTACGATGCAGGCATGCGGCATGTCATCGCAGCATGTGGTGCGCTGACACCTTCACTCTCTCACACACACACACTCTCTACCTACCTTCAGAACTCTTTGCCTCACACTTAAATCATCGTTGTTATGAGTTGCTCAGCCGGGGGGTAATTTACGAGCTGATAAGCTCTCCTAAGTGACGATTTGAGTGGTAACAGTTTTATATGGTGAAGTGATGATGGTAGTTTTTTTTATTTCTGTGCGTTTGTACCTCTTCACCCTCCCCATATTTTTTTTTATCTCGCGTGGTGATGTATAACCCACGCTGGTTTGGCGCAATTTTTGCAACAGGAACAGCAGTAGCAACAACAACAAACAAATAAACAACAACAACCAGAAGAGTATAGTGTAGCTATTATTTAGGATTAAGACATACACATGTAAAAGGCAGAATGTAAAGGTGTAGCAAAATTCTAACAAGAGCTTCCAATTGATCAGCTGATTTGGTATATCCAGTGTGTGTTGTGGCATCTTCCAACTACAGTAGTTGACCAATGACCACACGTCAGTTCCTCTCCCATTTACAATGGTTGACTTCCCACAGGCTTAGCACTTTCTGTGAGAAATGTCAATAACTAGTTAATCCGCAGTCTATGGTCTATGGCGGTCAGAAACGTCATTTAATGTATTATGCTGGTTAATGCTTAATTGTTCCAGCCAGGGTATTGTGAATTTTATTCTTTACACTAATAATACTCCATAATGGACTGCAATACCTAAGAATGTCATTGTCATTGATAAAGCCTCGATGGCTACACGTCTTGTAGTATAATAGCTGTCTCGTTCATCCATAAGTTAGGCCAGATGGAGAATCTTGAACTACTGCATAAGAGAAATTGCTGACATCTGTATGGTGTTAAAATCTCTTTCTGAAATGTTTGAACCAGGAGTCTAGGTTCGAGAGGAAGTGTCTTGCGTGGTGTCTACCTTGCACTGAAAGCAGAGTTAAAATGAAAGCTATCCGAGAGAGTGGTGCATACTCGAGGTGAGAGTGAATTCGTGTTTCATGTAAAGTTCTGTAGCCAATACTGTCAACGAGTATGCGGTGTGGGTTTTGATATTCTCTCCCCCTCCCCTTTGTATCCTTCCACTCTCAGGCATTCTTTCCTCCCCCACTCTCCCTACTTAGGTGTGAAGGACAACAAAGGTGGTTTTAATCATTACACACACACACACACACACACACACACACACACACACACACACACACACACACACACACACACATACTCACACTCACACTCACACACATATACACACTGTCAACCCCAGCAAATGCAAGGGTATACAGATTGGGGAAGGGACAAGAAGACCAGACATGGAGTGTAGACTAGTGTACAAAGGCTGCAGACCTCACTCAAAGAGCTAGGTGCAAGCATAGTGTCTGGTATATTGTCAGATGCTCACATCAACCCAATAATATCTGCAGCCAATGTTCGTCTGGTAAATCTAAATGTAGCTTTCAGAAATCTCAACAAAGTGTCATACTGGGCCATTTATACAACATATATCAAGCCCAGCACCATGGTACCCATGCCTGGAAAAGCACATCAAGAAACTGGAGAAGGTGCAGAGGAATGGAGCGAGGTTAGTTCCAGGGCTAAAGGAAGGAGCTACGAGGAGAGGCTAACCCAATTAAAACTAATGATATTGGAGGTCAGAAGAACAATGGAAAACATAATAACATACAAAATATGCAGAGGCATTGATAGGGTACAACCTCTCAAACAGCCTATTTATATAGGCTGTTTGAGAGGTTGTAAATAGGTACTCGGGGGCACAGCTGGTAGTTAAAGACACGGACGAGCCACAGGGATATTAGGAAGTATTTTTTCATCCTCATCGTGGTCAGGAAGCGGAATGACCTCGATGATGAATTGGAGGAGGCAGATCCCATACATAGTTGTAAGAGTAGGTACGATAGGGCCTACAAGGCTAGCAGGGAGTGAATCTAGCAAATAGCAAGTTGAGAGGCGGGGCCAGGAACCCAAGACTCGACCTCCCCCCCAACTACATGTAGGTGAGTGCACAGACAAAAAGTAAACTATCAAATACAAGGACATCCAAACTGACACACGGACGCCGGTATGAAGACACATGGACGCAAACAAGGACACAGATATACATCCTTAAATAAGCCTACTATTTATACACGTCCTTGAATCTGTCAGGACAGGTATGTGACCACGTGCGTGCACACAAGCACGCACACATCCCCCCCAACCCCAGCACACACAAATGCACTTGTAAATTGGGCGGAGGATGTTCATGTTCGGCTAGGTGCATGTTCGTGTTCGGGTAGGTGGATGTTCATGCTCGGGTGGGTGAATGTTAATGTTTTGGTGGGTTATAATTTCTTTGCCCATCAAGAAAGACAGCTTAGCGTAGTGAATGCTTGGACCCAGCTCTACGACAATTTTATTAAATTCCCGTTTATTATATAATATATATATATATATATATATATATATATATATATATATATATACAGTGGTACCCCGGTTTGATGGTCCCAAACTCACCTTTTATGTAAGTTTATTTTTAAATGCTTTTGTAAGTGTAATTTTGGGTCTAAAAGGACTAGTCTATTTTACAACATTTTTAAGGAATAAATTCGTTTGGTAATGGCACTTGAACAGCATTCTGGAATGAAAAATATCGAAACCGGGTACCACTGTATATTATATGTCGTGCCGATTAGGTAAAACTGGTCAATTAGCAAGAACTCATCTAAAATTAAGTCCTTTCTAAAATTTTCTCTTATACGTTTAAAGATATATTTTTTTCATTTATGTTAATGTAAGAATTTATAATTTTGTACCAAGAAAAACTTTGAAAACCTACCTAACCTTATTACAACAAGCGCAATTTAATTTAGCCAAACCCAACTAAATATATTTTAGATACGTTAACATTAATTTAATATTAAACAAACACAATGAAATATATTTTTTCGTTATGTTCAGAATGATTTTGGCGAAATTATTGCATACACAAATTTTCACTTGTCTTATATGGCAAGGTGAGCGTTGCTATTTAAGCCAAAATCTCAAGTTTTACCTAATCGGCACGACATATATATATATATATATATATATATATATATATATATATATATATATATATATATATATATATATATATATATAAAAAAGTACATTAACCATAACTCACTCCTTCCTGCCTTTCTTGAAGCGCACAGACACACGAGATAGAGAGGGAAGGGTGGGTAGAGAGGAGGGGATAGAGACAGGGATTATGAGATACATGTAGGGATGGAGAGCCACCAGTGGTCCGCCTACAACAACACGTCTTGGCCTTGTGCACGGGTCATTCTCCCCGGCTTAAATAATTAGAATATCTGCTGAGAGGTGCGAGTTGCAGAGGTTGCATGTAAGAGCTAAAAGTATGCTTCCACCCCGCATCCCCAATACCCCACCCACCTGGGTGTTGAGGGTTGCCAAGAGCCTCACTCCACCCTCATACACCAGTACCCCCACCTTGCTCTTGGAGGTTGCCAAGATGCTGCCGCTGACTGAATCTTCCTTGGCTGGGGCCATCAACTTCCGCGCATCGCAACACGACAAGCACTTTTCACTGCCTTCCTCTACTGACCATCGCCCTGCTATCTCTCCCTCCCTCCCCCCCTCTCTCTCTCTCTCTCCTGGTTCTCTTCCTTTCTCTTTCCATCCTTCCTTGCTTCTTGTTCGTGTGTTTGTAAATGCTGGTTGGTCTTGCAATTGAAGATGTTTCGTTCTCACATATTCTTTTTTAGCGTTTAAGAATAGTTATTATTATTGAATGGCAGAGGCTCGACCCTCCATCCACCAAACACTTGTATTTTAAGAGTTTATATCCTACCTAAGCTTATGTACAAACATCCTTCCTTTCGCCTCATCCCAGAAACTACGTCAGCTTAACTGGTGTATTGGCAAGATACTTCATAGACTGTGCATGGGAGACTACTCTCTCCCAAGCAGTCCGTGGACAAAGTGTCTAGTCTTTCTTAAACAACTAAAATATGACCTCATTCATTAAATTTTGGCGTGGTATGACCCGAAGGTAGGGTAGATTATCATTATTATTATATTATGATTCACGAAGAAGCACTGAACTCGTAAAGGTCATGCAGGGCTTGGAGAACTGGAGATAATCTGGATTGATCAGAGGAAAGGGAGGGTAGATCCTATTCCTTGGATCAAGAGTCATTCAACAGCATCAAGGTACCCCACCCCTTTTCCCCTCACATAAAATCATTAAGGGTACAATATAAAGTTGTAAGGTATAACTTTCAGTTGATGAGTTGAGTGACGTTCTCGAGCGTTCCTAATGCGAGTCCGCCGAGGAAGGAGTGCTATTTGGAATGTTGACACTGAGAAAGGTAATGCCAGAGTGAAAATACCATGACTGCACGTCTTGTGATATAATAGTTCTTCAGGCTGTGAACGAAGTTAAGCCACGCAGCCCGTCCGAGGATTCATAAATTAGTTGCACACGCAAGTAGGAATTTCAGCATGTATACACAATATAATAAGTCGAACTATAAAGTACAAGGTGTTTTCCAGACCTAAGTAATACATGTAATCATTATATCATAATTAGACCGTTGATGCTTATTCAGATTTTTCTTCTAATTTCTGTACAAACGTTGTATAGGTTCAGTTAGGTTTGGTTAGTTAGATTATTGTTAATTAACGATAAACGGATTGTGGAGTACAAACGGTACAGTAGAACGTAAGCTGTAAATCGCTCTTCAGAAGCAGCAGATACGTTTGCTACTTTCGTCTGGGAAGAAGAAATATGTAAATAACCTACCAGTTTAAATATGTATGTTGAAATTCCTACTTATATGAGTAAATAACTGACATAAGAATCTGAGTACGAGGTGAGACGCGGGAGGAACCTTGAAAACACTGGCCTTCCACATAACAGTAAGGCTGGTTCTGAAGGCTCTGCTGAAATAACAGGTCCAGCCAAGATTCCTGACCCGGTCCTCTGCTCAGTGCGAAAGTTAGACAGGTACTGTATCACTCCCGTGGATCACCATCATCATCATCATCATCATCATCATCATCATCATCATCACCACCACCACCACCACCATCATCATCATCATCATCACCACCACCACCACCACCACCACCACCACCACCACCATCATCATCATCATCATCATCATCACCACCACCACCTTCGTTGTCATCACCACTACCATCGTCATCGTCATCATCATCACCACCACCACCACCACCACCACCATCATCATCATCATCGTCGATCATCATCATCATCATCATCATCATCATCATCATCATCATCACCACCACCACCTTCGTTGTCATCACCACTACCATCGTCATCGTCATCATCATCACCACCACCACCACCACCACCATCATCATCATCATCATCATCATCATCATCATCATCATCATCATCATCATCATCATCATCATCACCACCACCACCACCACCACCACTACCACCATCATCACCACCATCATCATCACCACCACCACCTTCATCGTCATCACCATCGCCATAATAATAATTATATAATAGTAATATAATAATAATAATAATAATAATAATAATAATAATAATATGCATAAGTCGAAAAAAAGTGGTGTTGGCAGGCCATCTAACTGAGCTAGTGTTTTGTAAGGTTTTGGAGCCACTGTTAATGAGATATGGCAAAACTCACCTTAACACAACCGAAGGACTCGGGTTCGATCCTGGGGAATGTAAAGAATTTTGGCATGTTTCTTTACACCTCACGCCTCTGTTTACCTAGCAGTAAATAGGTGCCCTGGAGTAGTTGATTTAATCAGTCTAATGCTCGGGATGGAGGGGGGGAGAGTAGTGGACCTTTCTTACAAGGGTCAGCACATGGTTCTTCCTGGTCACTGCAGAAGGAACAAAAAGGCACAATGCCGTGACTGAAACGTTACACAAATAGAAGAATGAGAGACTTGTGCAACATTTAGGAATCTTTATTTTGGAAACGTTTCGCCAGCCAGTGGCTTCTTCAGTAAAATATAGAGAATAACGATGGAAGAGGAGGGGGAGTTTTGGGTAATCAGTCCCTCGGCCTGGAGTGGATGTGTTCAGTCCATCAATCTTGAGAAATGTACGTTTCTCAAAATTGAGGGACTGATTGCCTCGTCTTCTACCTCTTTTGTCTTCTGTATTGCATTGATAAAGCCACTGGTTGGCGAAACGTCTTTGGAAAGAAACCTAGATGTTGCATTGGTGTCTAATTCATCATCTTCTCGGTATTATATACAACTGATATACACTACCTCCTCTCGCTCTCCCGGCCCCGCCCCCCTCTCTTGTATATATTGGGTACCTTCCTTTCACGCTTCTGTGTGACTAGTTAATAGACTAAGTCGAAGCGAAACGTCGTCATTGGTTTCATTCTCGTATGTGTGGGTTATTTGTGTATAGTCCTTGCAGAGTTACATTTCACCCCTGTTACAGTTAAGAAGGATGCCTTGATGGTGAAGGGATCTTAGAGCTACCTATCACTACCTCAAAAAAACACGATTACTCACCATTCTCCCAGGCTCTGTATAACTCTTGTGGGTCGAGTGATTTCCCACGAATATAATAATACTCATAATCACCTCTGTTACGAGGTTACATGGAAATAAGGGAAGGGGGGGTAAAATACTACCTTGTCTAGGGGTGTGCATGTAAAGTTATTAAAAAATAAGCCACCCTAAGCCTCTATTGCTTCGTAAACTACACAAAATGTTAATCAGGTAGTCAACACCTTAGGTTTGATCTACAGGAAGGGCAGATAAACTCACCTTTAGAAAAATTAACTTATACAAAACAATATATACAATATCATTTAAAAAATACAATACACCATAGACCTTTACAAGTTGATCATAGTTAGGCCATATTATTATTATTATCATCAAAATTAAGTGCTAAACCCACAAGAGTCATAGGCCATAGGAAAATTAAACATTAATAATGACTCTTATGGATCGCCATACTTCCCTGCCGGCTTCCAGCCTGCTGGTAAAAATGCTATTATTTCTGTGTTCTCCACAACTCACATTTTCCCACAAAAAAAAGACAGGCCAGGCACCTCCCAGGGTTCACTTGAACATAAAACAAAACCTAGACACAGCTTACGGCCTGAGCAACAAAACAAAATCCACCACACACTACTTATCTGCAACCACCTGGGTGCCATGTTCTCCATACTCTCTCCCTAAAGACGGTATCACAATAGTCACACTGCTACAGTAGTCACGCCGTGATTTCACTCCCTAAAATCGCCCACAAATTGATGACATTTATAAAATTATGGACCACGTTTTTTTTTTACTATAAACATCTTATTTTACATTTTATTACAGTAAAGCAGTAGCCTGCATAACACACCTAAGAGTATCATTATCACTTGTAATATCCTACTGTTTTTATACCACCATCTGGGTTTTCTTAGTAATAAACTTATCCTGTCATCCAGATAGTGAGCCGACTAGCTTCTCTCAGTCTACGTAGAACTTAGTGTGCAGTAATCTGCGTCAGTGTAGAACTAGTGGATACCAGATAACTGAAGGACGTTTCTGGGGGTCAGTGCCCCCGATGCCCGGTCCCAGGCTGGGCACATCCTGGAGGTTGAAGGTGGCATTTTCTTTACCAGGAGAAATATGAAAACTTCCGACATGGGTTTTTGTTAAGTGATGACCCTAATTATTGCAGTGTTATTGTCGGTATACAATACCGACAAGATGCAGAATTAGACACATGTGCAATATCTGGGTATCTTTATTTTGTAGACGTGGCTTTATCAATACAAGGACATAATGTGAAGACTGTAGAGCTATTTACAAAAGATAGTGGAAGACGATGTGAAGACAAATCTCCACTCCCATATATAAACGAAGCCACAACATACATTGTCAAAGGATAGTGCATGAAAGACGACATTTCTATAACAAGGAACAAACACACTTGTGGTACTCCTGTTGTCAAATTTCACTCCTCTGAGCACAATCCCGAGAGACTGACCTTGAAGATAATCACTAAGAGGGTGGAAAACGAAGCCAGAGATTACTGTGTTTGTAACTTTGCCAGGAAACCCGGGTGCCAAAAGCACCCGCTGTGTCCAGAGTTCTTGGACTCGTCCATTGACTGATGTCACATAGTGGAGAGGTCAGCTACAGAGAGACATTTTCAGTCTATAATATTGTTAACAAAATAGCAAAAGAGGAAGGATGTTCCCTTTTGACAGTGATTTACACCGGTCTCACTGTACGAGTATGACCCTTCTTATGGTGGATGTGGATTATTTCATTTACCCTCTTCTAAATTATGAACTATTTTATCTATAGTAGCGTCTCTCTCTCTCTCTCTCTCTCTCTCTCTCTCTCTCAGACTGCTGCATAGTCTGATTTGTTTTTGATGTCAAGTGTGCTGAATAGATCACGACATTTATTGTCACTAAGGAAGAGGAAGAGATCCTTTTTTTATTAACCCAGTTAAAGGCACAGTATAACATTTTATCATCTATTACTTTATTTTTCCTATTATTATTATGCAGATCAGTCTTGGTAAAGGTACCAGGCCAGCCAGGTTGTTATGGCCATGTAGCCTGTCCCTTCAAGAGGGGAGCCTAGATGCCTGTGAAAGGTTTTTGATCCAACTTGCTGAAGCTACCCTCCCCTTCCTGGATCACGTCTGGTTACCTCCGTTTTCCACTCGCTGTATGAACCTTATGGTTTTAATGCTTCTCCATGAATATTATTAATAATAATAATAATAATAATAATAATATTTTTATTGGTATTATTATTATTATTATTATTATTATTATTATTAATCATACCAGTAATAATAATAATAATAATAATAATAATAATAATAATATTTTTATTGTTATTATTATTATTATTATTATTATTATTAATCATACCAGTAATAATAATAATAATAATAATAATAATAAATAGCTGCGTTTCGCTAGCTGTGCGATCCGAGAAAGGTATCCGTGTATCTCTTAAGCTGGGCCCAGCTCTCCCTCAACGCAGGCAGAAGGAATCGTATAGAGTGCGGTATAAGTTTCTCATACAGTTAAATATCATCAGAAGAGGCATTTGCAAGTTATCGAAAGGAAACTAATATCTCAAGTTCTTCCATAAAAAAGAACATATTTATATCTACTTGACCCAAGACCAATTCGAACTTTGCACCAAGCTACGTCAACTTTTAAAGTTTAAAGCTAATCAGAAGAGGCATTCTCTAGTTATAGCACAGAGACCATATATCCCAAAATACATCAACATTTTAAGTTTGTAGCTGCATGGACGTTTTCTCAAGTTTTCTTAAACAACGAAGTATTTCTCACAACTAATTTGTTTAATAAAATTGACAAATTAAAACGTACACAACCCAAAATCAGTGTAAAGCTTCTTGCAAGAAAAGCATACCGGCACTAAGAGTTTAAAGCCGACCAGAAGAGGCATTCTCTAGCTACTGCAAGAATTGTAACAATTCAAATTTTATTGACTGTTAGTGAAATGACAATTTTTCATATACACATCTTGAATAACAAAGGTTTAGGATGCCGGGTATGTAAGCGAAGCTATACAAAAAGAGACATATTCTAGTTATTTAACGAAAAATTATAACGCATTCCAGTAACAGTTTCGACCTTCTGCTAAGTAGCATACACCAGTCTTGAGAGTTTGAAGCCTATCAGAAGATGCAGGTCTCAAATTATTGCACAGAAACCAAGATCAGGAATAGTCTGTATAAAATGGACTGGTCTGTATAACAGTGACTTGCCACTAGTTGCATGAACCTTTCCCTGTTTACGGGTAACCAGCGCTGAAAATTTGAAGCCAATCGGATGAGGCGTTCCCAAGTTATAAACGAACACTTTGGAGGAAGTCAAAATCACAATATGACGACCCCTTGAAGGTATCACTTCGTGATATTTAATAATAATAATAATAATAATAATAATAATAATAATAATAAATACAATAATAATAATAATAATAATATATAATAATAATAATAATAAAATAATAGTAATAATAATAATCTCATTATCAATCAACAAGGATCAGGCTAATGTTTTAGCAGTGTGTTGAGCTAAATAGAAGTGACTTGAGTGCGAGGACAGTGAGTACTTTTACTGGCTATAAACTAATGTGAGGTTTGGGTTGGTTCCAACTGCTTGGAGAAGCTTTTAAGTAATACTAAATAGTCTTGTTTAATTTAAGAATAGAAACTAATGCACACCGAATTTTACATAGTACAGTGTACATTTTATATATGGTGCAGGTTGAAGGAGGGGTGTTGACGGTGTTGAGTACGTGGATGCAAGTGGGTTTATCAGTAGTATTAAGTACGTGGGTTAATTCGGTGTGGGAAAGAGTTTGGTGGTGTTCAGTATATGAGACTAGAGAAGACCTTACGGCGCTCACGCGCGTGCGTGCGTGTGTGTGTGTGTGTGTGTACATATGTCATGCCGAATAGGTAAAACTGGTCAATTAGCAATAACTCATTTAAAATTAAGTCCTTTCAAAAATTTTCCCTTATACATTTAAATATATATTTTTTAATTTATGTTAATATAAAAATTAATGATTTTGTACCAAAAGAACCTTAGGAAACTTACTTAACCTTATTATAACAAGCGCAATTTAATTTAGCCTAATCCAACTAAATATATTTTATATAAGTTTACAATAATATAATAATAAACAAACACAATGAAATATATTTTTTTCGTTTTGTTCAGAATGATTTTGGCGAAATTATTGCATACACAAATTTTCACTTGTCTTATATGGCAAGGTGAGCGTTGCTATTTAAGCCAAAATCGCAAGTTTTACCTAATCGGCACGACATATATATATATATATATATATATATATATTTCACACACTGTTGAAAATAATAAAGCAGGATACTCAACCTACCCTTCACTCTCTGAAGACAGGAAAACAG
This sequence comes from Cherax destructor, assembly GCA_009830355.1. NCBI lineage: Eukaryota > Metazoa > Arthropoda > Malacostraca > Decapoda > Parastacidae > Cherax > Cherax destructor. The sequence continues at coordinate 19,678 of WNWK01003372.1, read as the reverse complement.
TAGGTTCTGCATTTCTTTACACCGGTGTTGCTGCTGCTGCTGTTACTACAACTGGTGCTGCTGCTGTTGCTACAACTGGTGCCGCTGCTGTTACTACATGTGGCAGTGGTCATGCTGTTGCCATTACTAATACTTGTTAAGTTAAAAGTCGTTGTTGGGTATTAATGGTCCCATTTTCCTTCAAGAGAAGCTCCCTGTTGCTGACGAAGGGCTTTAGTTGAAAGGAATTGGAGAGGCCTTTCCCTTTCTTCGAACAGGCCTGATTACCTCCTATTCCCCAGGCTGTAGGCGACACTTACGGGCTTAGCGCTTTGCAGTTAATATTACAATAATAGTCATGGAGCGCTAGGGAAAGGCAGGGTAGGCGCAACTCCATGAATAGGACCTACCGTTTTCTGCAACATTTGGGTATCGTTTTTGTCGAGACGTTTGGCTTGCACATCAGGCTTCCTCAGTCGAATACAGGCGAATGTAGCACTGTGGGGAAAGTAGAAGCAATAGTGTTGTTATCAGTCTGTCAGCCTCTGTAGGCTGAACATGTGTCTTATTCATCTACTTTACGGTATTGTCTGAAATCAAAATTTGATAGATGTAAGTCTTTGGATCAAGAGTCCTTCACCAGAATGAGTTCACCACTCTTGCAGGGTTACTGGGGAAGGGGGGTAATGATTGTCTGTGTTAATTCAACGGAGAGTCGAGTATTCACCCTTCTTTGAGCTGAATGATCCACACAGGTTTAACGCGTCATGAAATAAAATACTACAAATAAAAGATAATGTTAATCACACTTCCGCACTCCGAGGAGGATTTTCTTTTTCATGTAGGTAGGCTTACGTTCATTTGTAAACAAAAGAAAGTTTCTCTGATGTTGCTAGAGAGAGAGAGAGACAGATAGTTAAATGAGGTAGAGTGAGGAAGACGGAAAGGGGTGCTTTTAACATTATTTCATATATTTTTGTATTATGAGATATATTGGGATATGAGAGCAGAGATACCCTTCTGGATCCAATGCAATGAGATATTCTGAAGGTAGCGCAAGGGCATATGCTCCTGCGCTACCCTCCACATAATGGATGGGAGGTGCACAATAAACTAGCCACTTCGGTGGCAAAATCTGAAATGTAATTTATCGCATTTACGAAAAGAATCCTTGTTCTGCTATCTCAGAATATCTCACTACGATGGATCCGGAAGGGTATCTCTGCTCTTATATCCCAGTATATCAAATCATATATAATTAGTATTTTTGGGATCACATTAGTGTTCTTGATATATATCTTACTGGATCATAATGGCAGATATTGTAAGAAAAGGACACACGTTAAAGAAGCTTTTATTGGGTGAACGTTTTTGCTCTGGCAGAACTTTATTATAGTTACATAAAACTATAAAAGAGCGAAATGTTACCCCAATAAAGAACGTATTCTGCAACCTGTGCATTTTCTTCAATACTTGTCGGTATTACTGTATTATTTATATTCTCTATTTATCTTTAACAAAACATTACTATTTAGACTCTGCTCCACTCAGATTAATCATGTGGGTTGTATATTTATCATAGGGACGTGCAGAGATAGCGGGTATCTCAGAGTAGTGTTGATAAAGACAGTGTCGGTGCAGTGAACCACATGCCCCGGGTGAATGAGGTCAACAGTGGTTCACTGTTGACCTCATTCACCCGGATTTTATTCCTTACTTATATTGTCTTAAGAGACAATATAAGGAATAATACTTGTAAAGCCCTTCAAAGGGAGGGTGTCTTGATACTGGTGGACTCCTGATCCAAGAAATTGGAACTACCCTCCTCTCTCTAGGATCAAATCTGATTACCTCCCATTCCCCAGGTGGTGCTCGAGTCCTCCGTGTTCAGTGCTTTCTCATGAATGTATTAGTTACTTGTAAGTCTCATGTTGCACTGTCTCACTCGTCGTCATCTCAGGGGACTTCTTGTTATTCCATTCGTCAGGAAAAAAATCACATAGGATGGGAGTTTTCGCAATCGTTCCTTGATTTCTGCACAACTGAAGATTTATTATTTTTATTGTAGATTGGATTAGGTTACAATTAATTAATATATATTTACGTATATTTAACTGTTAATAACGAATTAACATAAGCGGATGTATTTTGTCTGGTAGCATCGGACATACAGTACGTTTAAATTGGAGGATAGGTAACTTTGTCACATGACCCTTTCAGTGGTGCTGTTGACCCTATGAACGGGCAGAAGAAGCAAATTCTGGCATGAACTGCTATAGACGGTAGTATCTGCTAATATATGTAGATGCAAATGTGATAATCTTTAGCCCTTTTGGTAGGCCATGGCAGAGCGACCCCTGGGTTGCCTGTCGCAACCAGTGGTTTCCACTCGTGACTAGGCGATGACGGATGCAACGATAACGGTGGTAACTAGTTATAAGGGATCATATTTTTTTGTGGGGGGGACTGTTAAAACCAGTGTCACACTGCCTAGAGTGCTTAGCAGTTGGGAGTCAAAGAATTTGAGATTTGAGGCATAATTTATTGGACACAACCTATGCAGGAGGAGCATTCAAACGAATGCAGAAGTATTCCTGAGCCTGCACATGGTGTTAGTTTCACATGTACCTTGTGGGCAGTGTTACCTGAAGAGTCATTAATACTATTTTATGTCTAAATTATGATTGTGGTTAATGACTGAAGGATAATTTATGATTGTGTTTAATGACTAAAGGATAACTTATGATTGTGGTTAATGACTGAAGCACTCTGCAGTTGTGAGAAAATCGACTATACTGTAAAAAATATAGTTATAATAGAACAGCAATTGATTACAAACGATCAGTATCAAACAAAGGTGGGCACAGCTGTAATGATATTGGGTGTACCAGGTGACAGGCTACTTAATAGACGGGATAATAAGTGGCCAGAGCTGGGGTTAGTGACTTGGTCATAGTATTACAAAGTCACGGGGTCATTAGTGGTCAGACAGGTGCATCATAGTTCATCTCAGTGATGGTGAGGGGCCGAATCTGCCAAGATCAAGGTAAGCCATCCCAGGTTAAACATGTGGCCAGAAACTTTACTTAGAAACCTGGCCATAGTCAGTATTGCAGGCAAGGTCACGAGTTGCCTAAGAACCGGGGTCATAAGTGGTCAAACAGATGGCATCATAGCTGCTTTCACAGGTGGCGGTGCGTCAGCTGGGGGCCGACTCTGCCAAGATGGTGGTGGGCCTGGCATACCTCTTGCCAACCCAGTCGCTCAAACACTTCCACCCAAACAATTTTGTTATTGTTCTCAAGAATCTTGACATCTGTTTCAAAACTAAAATTGAGTTTTAAAGTGTATATCAGCTTCGAGGAAAATTTTAATTAATATAACTTATTTATAATAGATGGGTTATATCTCTTGTCACTGCGCTGCCTACACCAACGAAATTCAGCATCTATGTTAACACAGTTGTGTATATTGTGGTCTTATTATCCGGTGTGGGAATGTGACGTTGTGTTGTAGACAGTGTTGTCTACGGTAGTGATGGCTTGATGTTAATGTATTTCTTATTTAAGATGATGTTGTGGTGTGACCCTTGTTTCGGGGGTCAGTTGTTTTTGTGTGTTATTGTGTAACACCTGTTTTATAGGCAGAAAGTTTAAGGTTTTATTTTATTTCATGCCTATGTACTGCGTTTTTGTGGTAGGGAAGAAGTAAAATATGTAACCAGCGGTTAAATTTTGTGGTGTTTTTGAGACAATGTATGTTCAGTTTCATTGACAGTGTGTTATGTTATTGTATAGAAAAACTTAGCTAGGATTGGGTAGTAGGATGGACATTTTTTGTTTGTGCTTTTGGCACGGGTTCTTATTATAGGATATATAGACTGATGTGTTTATTCCTGTTCTGTTTGCTTGTTTTTGTTTATATGAGCCTGATTTATTTTTGGGCATTTATTGGATTGTTATGTATATATGTGTTTCTAATAAAATATAAAAAAAAAAAAAAAAAAAAAAGTTGTGTATACACAGAGAACAAATATATACACCGAGCATATTTATTTCCCGTTTTGGGTATTAAATTGTATTAAATTAGTATCTAGCTGAATTGTGGCTTTAGTGACCCTTCTGAACTCGATAGGCCTTAAACTTAACAAACTGCTTCAAAAGTAGCTTATCTGTCAAACTCGAAAGCCCTAATTTCTAATTTGCTAACGGAGCATGCTCAGAGAAAGAAAAGGTGAGGTTGACTTGTATTTCAGTGTTTAAGTATTTGAGACATGTATGCCTTTGCTTGGAAAACGGGGTATGTAGGCAAATATCTCATGGCGTAAAATCATAAAAAAAAATAAAGTCTAGGGAAAATCATTGCTTTTCGCTATTAAGAATCTCTTTGTACAGTCGAAAGTAAATATCATTTATACACCGCAATTCCATAAACTTGTGTTAAAATATACTATAAAGTTATACAAGATGAATGACGGAGACAAACTATCATATAAGTACAGTGTGCATTTTCTAACTCCACATACAACTTATCTGTCAGGAAACTAAGCAAAAAATAACGGACATAAACTCCCCAACAGGACTGAAACAGCACTGTTCAACATGACAAGGTGCAGAAACCAATTTCAGAAAGACGTAATGTGTTTCTGAAGGTGTAAGGTGTTGGAGCCGCTAGCTGGCTAGTGCTGAATCTCTGAGAAGACTATGCTTTGCTGGGCTATTTCAACAGTGTATTTAAAAACAGTAAAGTCTGTACTGGATATTACTGCCAGAAACAAAGAGTTCACAAATGATGGAGTAAAAAAAAATTTGTGTGTGAGGCCTTGTTGGTGGAGACAGAGCGACCTAGCTCTTGTCATTCCTTGATCAGGTACAAATGCCAACTGACCTTTTGAGTGCGGAGGTAAGGAAGGCTGCACCTGGTAGTTTGCCAAATCATTCATTTCCCACTTCTTCAGTGTTACTAGTACCAAGGACTTGGTCATTATCTCAGCTGTCAGATTGTGATAATTATTCCATATTACAATAGCACAATCCTAACAGTGAACGGTCAATATTATTAGCGGACAAATGTACGTAACATGGTAACTGTTGCATGAAATTTGTGGACATCCCACCAACTATCTCAAAAACATAAATTTATCTATGTTTAGTGTTAGCTTTATGTTAACATTAAAGAGTTTAGAGACGTATCATTAATAGTTTTTTTTTCATATTAATTTAAGATTGATCGCGATATATTAGTGTCTACTGCAATTCAGAAAAAATAATGCATTAGTCAAAATTCAACACATTACCACTCAAGAGGAATTTACTAAATTTCTTATCACTAATGATCATGCCAGAAGTAACACGCTTACCCTTGACCCAATTGGAAGATATGGAATTACATTTATTATTAATTATACGACTTTAATAATAATAATTATTATTATTATTTTTATTTCTTTTTTGATTTGTTAAATTTTGTCAGGCACAACACAGTGAAAGTCACATCGAGTGTATTCAACTGTTTGAGTGACCAACAAATCTGAGTGACCGATCAAGCCTTCCTCTTGTGAAGTAAACCCACAAATATTACAACAGTAGTAAATTTAACCACGATATAAACAGCGTCGCTGAGACAAGATACTTTATTGCTTGACATTTAAGAACTAACTATAAGGAAGGTTGGGCGGAGGGGTGAGAAATTGGAGGTGTAGCTTAATGAGGTGTTCTAGTTAAGTTGTCACCTGTGGGGAGGTCATTCACCGTGTGTTTAGACTGTTATCTACTGCTGCTGCCCGCTGATAACGTGACTCACCTGTCGTGTTCTACATCCACACACTAGTTCTGCTGCTGCTGATAATTTCGACTTCTCTAATGAACCCATTTGATACCACCTCTATTACCACTGCCGCCACCGCTACTACCATCCACCATTTCTGCCACTACTACTGCTATTTACCTCTGCCACTGTCATCAATAATGCTACCACCACTTCCACTTATATTTTCACCGTTATTGCCACCAATATTACCACCACAGCTACGATCAGTCCTGTTTCCTGCGTTGCCAACAATACCACTGCTATTGCCACTAATACTGTCACTGCCACCACTAATACCAGTACTACCACCACTGCTGTCACCATCACCACTACTGCTGTCATTGCCCCTTCCATCAATACTACCGCCACTACTGCCATAATGCTTCTGCCATTGTTGCCACCACTGCTGCCAACGGTACTACCATTACCATCAATACTGCCACCAATACTACCACTGTTGCTGCCATCAATACCACCAACACTTCTGTCACTAATACCACTACAATGCTGCTTCCACTGTTGCCACCACTACTGCCATCACCAATACCAACGCTGTCAACATCAATATCAAGCCACAACCAGTACCATTATTTCTACCACCAATACCAACACTGTCATCAGTATCACATCTACTACCAGTGCTGCTTCCATCAGTACCACCCACCTCCTACTGTCACCTGTACCACCAACAACGCCACCATAGCTGGTATCACCACTAGCATCACCAGCGCTGTCATCAGTACCGCTAATGCGACTAACATCCTGATGTTATCATGGGTTTAAAGGACCACCAAGTTTTAGAGTCTTAAACCAGATTTAATGCTGGACAATATTATTTCAGTTTTCAAAACTTTTACTCGAACATTTGCATTATATAGCAGTTTATTGGGGAGGAGAAAGAGAGAGAGAGAGAGAGAGAGAGAGAGAGAGAGAGAGAGATTGTTGTACATGGGTATTTGAGATTACATGGGAAAAAAAAGATTAAAAATTATTACGGTGTGTATCGAGGTTATCTGCGTGGATAAAAAAAATCAGTCTCAACAGCGTTGTTTTTTAAATATGAGAGAGAGCGAGAGGGAGAGAGAGCTCATGCAAGTGGTAAGCAGTAAGATGAGAATGAATGGAAGAAGGAAGGCCATTGCGCAAGTGTGTGGTGAGGAGGCCCTCTGGCGAGGACTGGAGCCAAGATCATTAATGAACAACTTCCTTTGAAGACGCTCCCAGCTGCTCAAGATCACCAACCTCAGTCATCTTCCGCCCCTACAACACACACTATGTACCATTGGCTACCTACAACTATCTCTCTCACTCTCTGCAACGTGAAATATTAGTTAGGATACATATATATATATATATATATATATATATATATATATATATATATATATATA